>MNCI01034965.1:135794-234240 GCA_015680685.1 Gnetum montanum | reverse complement strand
TTTTCTTGGTTTGAAGAATACCAAGCCACCAATTCATTAATAAGTTTTCTTAGAAAAAGGGACAATACATTTCCAAAACCAAGGGAGATCATAGAGTTGTATGGATGAATGGATGACGTGGACTCATTGCCTATTTTATCAAAAGAACCCATATCTTAGCATCAACACTAAAAGTCAAAGGTAAAAACCAAACATTAGTATATAACATCATTATAGTACAATCCACCATCATGAGCACTTATTATACGATGAGTGAGAGTAATTCAAAAAAAAATGTAATAGAGAAAGAAATAGTAAAAATGTGAACGATGGTGTAAAACAAAAACAAGTAAAGATGAAGAATGTGTAAAACAAAAAAGAAAAAGGAACTAAGGGCTTTAGAATGGTTAGCATTAGTGGCCATCTCCCCCATGACTGAGTTGGTAGGAGGAGATCTGAAATAATGAGCAAAGTTGTTCATTAATGGAGGTAGTGTTAGTACTAGCCGTTTTAGGCTCATGGAAAGGTTTGGTTTGCTGGATGTTGACTAATAATTTCCTATCTGAGCTTTCAAGTTTATAGATCATCATGGCTCCTGAAGGAAAAGAATGATATAAGGTCCTTCCCACAATGTTTGAAATTTAGTTCATTGTGGCACATGTGCAGGATTCTAATAGAGAACCTTATCTCCTAGTTGGTATGTAACTTTCCTAATTCTTAGGTCATGACATTGCTTGTTGAAGACCTTGTGCAATTCATTGGATGATAAGGTGGCTAATCAATTTTCATCTAGCAAGTTAAGGTTCATTAACCATTCTTTCTATGCTAGACTGAGGTCAAGGTTAAGGTCATATGTTGTAGATAGTGTATGGAGCTCAGTCTCGATAGGAAATGTTAAAAGTTTATCATACACTAACTCATAGGGAGAGTAGCCTATAAGGAGTTTCCATGTGGAGCGGTATGCCTGAAGAGCATCATTCAGTTTGGTGCTCCAGTCTTACCTATATTTGTTAATGGTTCATGTCAATATTTCTGTAATCTCCCTATTGGTGACCTCGGCTTGACCATTCACTTGAGGATGATATGGTGTAGTCAGCTTATGCTAAACTCCTAAGCATTGCATTAATTTTCAAAAGTTCGCACCTGTAAAATGTGTACCATTATCGAAAATAAGTGCACGAGGCACACCAAACCTATTTACAATTTGTTGTTGAACAAATCGTGTAGCGGTAGATGATGTACAGTTAGTAACAGCGGCTGCTTCTATCCATTTTGTAAAATAGTCAATAGCAACAACAATGTAGGCTTTTCCATTGGACATTGGTGTGATAAGCCCCATAAAATCAATACCCCATATGAGGAAGGGTTCTAAAGGTTGAATCCATTGTTGTGGACCCTCCATTCTAGTAATCATTCCCCCATCGTGTTGGCAATGTTCACAAGATTGGACGAAATGATAAGTGTCCCAAAACAATGTAGGCTAATAATATCCTACAAGCAAGATTTTAATGGCTGTTCATCTCCCAGTGTAATGACCCCCACAAGGGCCCTCATGAGCATCTTAGAGAACTTGCAATTGATCTACATTTTGAACACACCATCAGACCAAGCCATCGGAACATACCTTTTAAAGTTGTCCATTGATTTCCATAAAATATTTGGCTAGGTGAAGAAACTATTGGTTCTTTTTAACGTCTAGCCCTTGTGGTGTTTCTCGTGTGAGAAGATAGGTAACAATTCTACTATACTAATTTATCTCTATGGTTAATTGATTATTTATTATTACACTTGCAAAGAGGAGTTTATCAAGGAAGCGGTTAGAAATTGGATATTTGTCCTCTTTGGTGTCCCATCATAACCGAGATAAATGATCAACAACAACATTCTTGGTGCCTTTACGATTGATCATCGTAAGATTGGTTTCTTGTAAGATCACGAGCCATTGTATGATGCAAGGGCTCACCATTGGTTTATTCATTAGGAACCGTATTCCACTATGATCCATGTGTACAAATATCTTGTAGCCTAATACATAGTGCCTAAATTTCTCTAGTGCAAACACCATGACCATTAATTCTTTTTTTGTTGTGGGTAGTTGAGTTGTGCACCAACAATACTTTGACTTGCATAGTGAATGTAATAGGGACGTTTTTGGTCATCTAACTATGTAAGTATAGCTCCTAAAGTAAAATTGGACGTGTCGGTCACTATATGGAATGGCTTGGACCAATCAAGAGCTTGTAGAATGGGTGTTTCTATGAGCTTCTATTTCAAGGTTTGGAAAGCTAGCTCACATTCCATAGTCCATTCAAAGGGTATGTCCTTCTTTGTTAATTCTACCAATGGTTTCACAATCTTCGAAAAGTTCTCGATGAAGCATCTATAATAGCCAGTATATCCAAGGAATGATTGGACATCTTTTATAGTTTTAGGTTGACAAGTGATTCCTTGGATGACTTTAATTTTGTTAGGATCTACCTCTATCCCTATTTGTGAAATTTTATGCCCTAATACAATGCCTCCTTGGATCATTAAATGGCTTTTTTTCCCATTGAGCCTTAAGTTGGTTTTAATACATCATTTCAGTACTTGCTCTAATTAGTCCAATGCTTGTTTGAAGTCTGCTCTGTAGGTGGAGAAATCATCCATAAAGACCTCAACACCATTCCCTATTTGCTGTTGAAATATACTTAGAACCAAACGTCGAAATGTTGCTGGGGCATTGCATAAGCTAAATGGTATCTGCCTATATGCAAATGTCCCCCAAGGACTTGTGAATGTAGTCTTGGCTTGGTTTTTTGGTGCTATTTGAATTTGATTGTACCCACTGTAACCATCCAGAAAACTATAATAGTAATACCCTACAATGGTATCTAAGACTTGGTTGACGAATGGCAAGGGAAAATGGTCTTTAAATGTTGCCATGTTCAGTAGCCTAAAGTCCCTTCATTTACCTCCCTTTTTAGGTACAATGACTAATGGGCTAACCCATTCACTATCAGCAATGGGGTAGATGAATCCAGCTTTTAGTTGTTGTTCAATTTCTTCTTTAACCACTTGCTTAAGCTCTGGGTTCAGTCACCTTTGCGATTGTTGTTGAGGCTTCATGGAGGGGTCAGTGTAAATTCTATGTTGGCATATCCTAGGATCTATTTTGGTTAATTCGGGATATGACCAAGCAAAGACTTTCGACCATTTGTTTACCATCTTCAGCAGTGTTTCTTTTTGTTGAAGAGTGAGCTTAGCGTTAATGATTACTGATTTTCTATTCTTAAGAAATGTGTACTCCATGCTAGTGGGTAATGATTTTAACTCAAGGGGCTCTTGCTTAAACTCGTTAGGGATTTCTAACTTTTCCCAATTGATATTTTCGATGTCAGGACTTGGAAGTTGGCAATGGACTTGCTCTAATGTATCTATGCTATCGATATAGGCATAAGTCAAGCTCTTAGTTGGTTTCATGCATAGGGTTGAATTGCTCTCTTGGTTAACTGTTAGCCACTCGATGCCTTCCTGTCTTATGGCTATTGCATACAGGCATATTTGTATGTTAGTCACTTGTGCACACTAGTTGCATGTAGGCAATGTTAAGCGTTGTACAAACTAGGCCTTCTGCATGCAGTTGCACCATATGTCATTGTATGTGTTGCATGAAACTTTCTTCTTCTCAATCCTTCCAAATGTATTTTCCTTTGATATTTCTAGGGAAAGATCACGTATGCCTAGGTGCACATCAATCGTACTTAGCCATGCTATTTCCATTATGATTAAGAAGTCTCCCTTACAGTTGTTAACTTGAATCACTAGGAAATTGGCTAGATACAACCATCCATAAATAGTGGTGACAATGTTCTCCACTAGTCCTAATGGGATAGTAATGGACTGGTTGGCTAACTCTAAACGAATGTTACTCTTTTTTAGTGGAGGTAAGTTCTAGGCTTTGTACATTTCTTGAGAGATTAAGTTAACACTAGAACCTGAATCCAAAAGAGCTTTGCAAGGTTCATTTCTAGCAATTTGTGAATATATAAGAGGACTTCCAAGATCAGAGAATTTCCTAGGAAGATGGCCAACTTTAATCCAATAGGTAATGACATGAGTTAACATGATAGTGTGCTTGGAGTGCAGTCTTTGGTTCAAAGAAAGCTCCGAAGATTTGAATGATGGTGAGGCATTTGAAGAATTAGTCGCTTGTGGTTGTAAGAACTTGGTTGGACTATTGATTCTAAAGAAAGGTTTTTTCTTTGATCAATTTTCTGAACCAATAGTAGGTTAAGGATTAACAACCCTTATAGTATTACATTGTTGTGGCTAGGCAAGAAGCTCACCCTACATAGCTGGAGCAGGTGGTAATGGAGCTAAGGGTGGAAGAGGTGTAGTTGGATGAGAAGGATAGTATGTTTGTGGAAAATCACTCCTAGGAGAAGAAGTTCTATAGTATTCATGGGTCTGGTAGTGAGGCTGAGGAGCAACGTGACTAGTGAAGTCACATGGAGAGACCAGATGTTGAATGTAGTACTCGTATGGGTCAAGTTGACAATAAGGGTATTATTGATGTGATAATGGCATTCCCCAAGATTGTGGATGTTGCTATTGTTGATACTGTTCATTCAGTTGTGGTGGAGCTCCACTTGGATAATATGTCAAGGGTTGGTGGAATTACCTTAGGTTAGCTTGAGGATAAGATAACCTTTTGGGTACTTATTGTCTGTTTAATCATGGGTTTAGTGCATACACCCCAGACTCTTGCAGATGTGAGACTATTGGGAAACATCCTTTAGGATGGTCATATTGGCATATTTCACATCCGCCATCATTGTGTGTGTTCGAAACCACAACCTCTTTAATGATGGAAACTTTGTCCTTACCTTTGTTACATGTAGACTCAGCTTCTTTCTTTTTTCTTCTCTTTCGATCACTACTTTGCTCTCTAGACTCCTCGACTATTTTTAGAATGGTTTAAAATTTATCATCTATGGAGTTCCACATTTGATCTACCTTTACTGATACATCTGAAGTAAATTTTTGAATGGACAAAGTCTTCCTATTCACCATCTCTTTGAGTGGTGACTTTTCTTCATCTTCACAAAATCTAACTTCCTTCTTTTAGAGGGAAGGATCTTTGTTGTATTCCTCTGCACTTTCTCTTTTCCTTAACTCACCTTCCTCCTTGACAACTTACTCCAACAATCTTTGTATTTGATGGGATCTGAGCTCAGATAGCCTTCCTTAGGCATAAGTCCCAAGGATTCTTCGTGTTTCATACCTAAGCCCAACCACAAGATGACGTAGTTGTTTCCTTTGCGAGTAACCATGGCTAGGGCAACAATGTAATAATGCATAATATTGGCCCATGGCAGCATCCAAGGGTTCATGTCCTCTTTGTTTCCATCCTTGGATTTGCCTACGCAAGTTGAACACTCGGGAGTACGTTTGATAATTATTGTTGAATAGCTCTAACATGGTACTCCATCAATGAATAGATTCCGATTCTAAGGACCGGTACCAACTTTCTACTTCCTTGATCAGTGTCCATGGAAAAAACTTTAGTTTTTGCCACTCATTTTCTATATTTTGCAAGGCACATGCATTGTGAAATGCTTGTAGATGGTTTTGAGGATCAGCATTGTATCCCCCTTCAAATCGTGGGCTGTTGTTCATGTTTAGTCTTTTGATCCTACTGTCCTTTTGGTGCCTTGTTGGAATCCTAACAGCTTCTATTATATCTAGCATACTTCAGGCGGCAAGTAGGGGTTTATCGTGATCATATTTTCTATGGCGTCTATGATGCCTATGTTATTCCCTATTCTCCCTTCTTCATGATGTGTTTCTCTGGAATGCCCTCGTCCCCTTTCTCGATTGTTTTGTCTATGATCTCTATTTCGCTTACCATTATCCTCATGGTCTTTCCCTTTGCGACTACGTTTAGATCTCAAAGGAGATGATAAAGGTGAAGAGGAAGGAGGACTAACACCATGATGGTGCCTGTCACTTTCTCTTTGGTGGTCTCAGCCTCAGTCATGATTACGATCAGAATGTCCATCAGTGTCATGTGTTCATGTTCCTTTTTCGAACCCTTTGTGTCCATTGGTATTAGAACCTGGGTTATGAATAGTTGAGTGAAGATTTTGATACACAACTCCTTGACCGAAGTCAACAAGAGGAACATCGTTTTGTGGAAAACTTCCTGAGGCAGGTTCACCACCCTTGTTTTCACTTAGGACGTATGGCACACCCTAAGACCATTTTCCCTTCATAGATTTGTAATGTCTCTCCTATTGTAAGTCCCTTTGGCGTTGTGCCTCTGTAGGATGATACTCTCTCGAGTCATGTTCATGCACAACGTACTCTGCCTATAAGTGTTGCATACCAATTCATGTGAGAGCATGAAGAAGCATGCTTTGGATTGACCGATCGGAAGGTAACCCTATGTTACCATCTAAATCACACCATTGCAACTATTCATCCTAGTGGAGGATAAAGGTAAAGTTTAATACATACTCATCGAGATGAGTGTATGCCATGCGAAACTATTGGGACGCTAGTGGGTCATCATGTGTACTACACCTCTGATTGTTCATTGTGTCAGACCTAGTTAGTGAAGCACTCTCATAAGAAGAAGGAGACATGATTGATTATTCAGTGTGCAATACTCTCTTTTTGATAATTGTAGGATAACTAACCCTAAGGGTTCATTCGAACAATGGAAAGATTTTCTAAGTTCTAATTAGCATACAAATAACAAAATCCCCAACAATGGCGCCAATGATGAGCAGCAAGGTACCCCTATGCCCAACCATACGAATATGAGCATTTATGTGTGATTCGGTCGAACTCCAAGGATTAAGTGCTTATGTGCTTACACAGAATAAGGATGGAATATGCAATCGTTATCTTTTGAAGCTTACTTGTAAGGCACAATTGTATGGTTAAGTAATCTTGAGGTATATGATTTTTATGCTTTTTTATGTTTTATGTTCCCAGTGCTTAAAGTGGGAAAATGAAATAATTTAATAAATAATTTGACTTAACTAGTTAACTATTCTCTAATTGGTCCTAACACCAGCATCCACTCCCACTCTCTGGACACATCCTAAACCAGTGTAACACTACTGGGATTACCAAACGCTAGCCATTACTGGGTTACTAAGTGTTCCCATGTATGCTCGAAGTGGTCATACTAAGTGTGCTAATTCGTTGATAATTAACAATCCAATAAAAATAACATTAATTAACTAATGAGAGTAGCAAATAATAGTAAATAACATTTAAATAAAATAATTAAGCTATTTTGAATGTTGCAAGGTTTTTCTCAAAGTTCATATTTATTTTCGGACACAAGGTGTGCTTAGGTACACAATGCTCAAATAAAGATCCGTTCACTTTATGACTCCTACTGCAGGCACTCAGAAATAATTCTAACTTTGAAAAGGGAAAACTGCAAGAGTTTGGCTAAGGGACTAAGCAACTAACTACGAAACCAAGTGCCCTTGTCTCTTATTTATAGGCAACAAGACAAGTTCCAATATCGCATGTCTGATATCACTTTGACATCTTTGATATCGCGTATCCGATATCGAGCGTCCAATATCAGGGATTCAATATCGGGAGTCCAATATCGTGACTCATTACAATAGAAGAAAATGTTAATATTAATTGCTCTTTAATGCTAAAACAAGTTAGTTTTTAAAGTCATTTTGAATAGCTACTTTTTTTTTCAAATCATAGTTTCATATTAAATATTTTTATATGCTAATATGTAATTTCAAAGCTATCATTTCAAGTGATAGTAAAGCATTGGTTTGTTTTATTGTAAGACCCAAGTTCAAGCTTGGACAGAGCCACTTGAAAAGAGGAGGTTTGATATGTGAGGCCTTTTTTGATGAAATCAACATTGAGCCCCTGGGTGGTGACCCTTTTTTCAACATGCAATTTCAACATTTTGGATTGAACGATTGAACAACTCTCATAGTGTTAACAAATAAAAGTAAATTGGTAGTATTCAGTAATAAAAGGGATCACAAAGGAGATAATAACCTTATAAACTCAATGAAATTTAACTCTACAAACAAACTCGAGAAAATTGAGTTACTACTAGAATTAGAATAGCTTATAAATAACTTTTAATTTTCTAGTCATGGTAAATCTATATCAAGGGTTTGCATTTAGTCATTCTTGGTTTTACTATTATTATAGATAAATTGAGGAAATACATATATTGTTTGTGCATAATTTCATATTCATGGATATGTCTCAAGCAAATATTATGTTTAAAATGAAAAAGTAACAAGATTTTCAAATCAAAAAGCTTGAAAATGGGCGTTGTTGTACCATACCTCTTAAGCTTAAGATTATAACATGCAAAACTACAAGCCACATAGTCTAACCAAATGAAGTATACTCTAAACTAACATAATCAAGTCTAACACCCACCTATCCACCTTGTGTAAACTAACTTAATATAAGGGCAATCTACTAGAAACTTAAATTAAAAGACATCCTATTTATATGTAACGATCTAATTCTTAATACCTAATTCAACCTTTGGATATGGAATAATAAAAAGATAGTGTATGGAATTGCACCTTTAATTCATTGAATTTAATTTTTTTATATCAATTTTGTACCTGTTAATAGCAAATTCACTATCCTTAATATCAATTTTGTTTTGGCCATAAACCTTTTTCATTTTACATTAAAAATAACTTTGCTAAAACCTTTGATCAAATTCAATAAAATCATTTCTACCTCCTCCAACATTGAGTCACCAAATGCAATTGGAAAGAATCATAGGTGTAAGCTATTATAGCACCACCCAAATAAGCATCACACAACACTATCTAGAGTTCCAAGGAACAAAGGCAGATTGAAGGATGGACTATGACACAATAACAACAAGAACCTATGAACACATGAAAAGGCCATGTAACATAAGTTAGTTCAAATGGCTAGAAGCATAGAGACCATGCTAGTGATAAACATGCAAGAGACAAAATAACTATAATATAGACACAAAGGCCATGAATTAATGACAAATACCAACAACTTAAACTAGGAAGAACAACTCTCATAGACTCCACTATACACATCTTGGCCTAAGCCCCTTCTTTATAAAGGAGAGAAGGTTCCTACACTAGAATCCTTAGCCTTGGCTACTTACATACCCTTGCAACATAGTATTTATAGAATCATGGCTATGTGTTTTCTAATGAGTGTATAAAACCTAAGCTAAACCTTCTCAAGCTAACAAATGTACAAATATCTAGCCCTAACCANAAGCTAAACCTTCTCAAGCTAACAAATGTACAAATATCTAGCCCTAACCACTTCTATGTAGAAGAGGGAAAGTACTTATATGAGAAGTCTTGGCCTTGGCTACCTACATGGCCTTTACAAAATGATATGAAAAGAATAAAACCTATGTAGTTTTAAAATTGGTGCTATAATGAAAATAACATAGGACTTGAGGTATACCTCCATGCTCCTTTTTGTCCTTGTTTTAGAGAGGAGCCAACTTGAATTGATAGGTTGGCATAAATTATAAAGCAATGATCATAGATGTTTGCATGATTGATGGGTCTAGCTCACTATGGATTTTTGTTTAGCTTTCAATATACATAGACAAAGTTGCACTAACAATGTTTAGGTATCAATGGTTTTCTATTCATCTTTCAATGTACATAAACAATGTTGCATAACAATGTTCACCTGTCAATGATTGGTAGACATAATTGAAAATTCCACACAGAAATTCACACATCATACAATGCTTCAATGATTAAACGCAACAACCATGAAAGAAAGCAAAGGAAGCAATAAAAGAGCTTCGAGTAAAGATCTAGATCCTCTTTCTAATAGACAAATGACTATTTTTATATACCAGGTGATTCATTTCTGCCTTTTCCTTTTTTAAGGACAAATTGATCTGGTAAACTCACCTAAAATGATCTCATCAAAAAGTAAATTTCTAAAATGAAATGTTGAAGTTGGTTGTTATTTTGACTAAATTGATATGAATAACTAAATTTGATTTTGATTATAAAAGAAATTAAAATTAAGTTCAAATAAAATTAAAATTTAAGTTAAGCAAAAAATTAATCAATAAAGGAGAAAATCANATTAAAATTTAAGTTAAGCAAAAAATTAATCAATAAAGGAGAAAATTGGAGTCTAAAAATAATAAAATATTAACATACTATTTATAGGTATCTTTACTAGTGTAGTAGAAGTGAAGTAGTCTTATAGTATGTTTACAACATGGACCTTTTGAAACCAAGAGTCTTACCATTAGACTAACACCCTATTGTAAGTAAGTAAAAATTGTAATACCAACAGTAATTTTTTAAATTAATATCAGGTAAAGTAATGTGCTAACTGTGGATACCAACTACGATAGTTAGTTAAAAATGGCTTGCAACAATTGTGTGTATCGCTATCATCATCATAAGCTGTGTGTATGAACCTAAGATAATTTAAATAAAATTTTATAGTTTAAATTAACATGTGCACTAAAAATGTGCGTTACGGAACAATTTAGATGGTATTTAAAACATAAAAAATAAAAAATAAAGCTTTGCACGTAACAATATTAATTGTTTGTTAAAGTAGTTAACAGCAAAATGTTAAGTGGTAGTTTCGTACGCATTGTGATTGATGTACGCGGAGATTCAACTTGCACGGTCCAGAGACAATGGTTACTAATTGTGACGTGACATTAGTTATGGTTAGCATTGAAACGTAGGCATTGAAAACCAGGTTTTCAGCAAAAGAATTCCTTATCTCCACGCATCTAACGAAACTCTTAGAAGAGAGTTAAAGCTGCTTCATTCAGATTCCCCGCCTGCCAACAGGGAAACAATCTTCTTACTTTTCTTTCATCTAAAGGAGATGGTGGGACGATGAATAAATTTTACAGTTCAGATTAGGACCCAATTTTTTGTCACACTGACCCAGCAGTCCTGGAAGTCCATGTTTCATGTTTGCTTAAGCTTCATGGCTCTTGCCATCTTCAAATATGTGAGGACGATGGTTATTGACTTCATGGTAGGCTTACAAAACATATGTGGTTATGTTTGGAGAGCTTTCTAATTCACAGTAGTTAAGGGACTGTTAGAGTGATGATAAGGTGCTTGTTTCATAGGTTGCATTGAAGGCTGGTGTAGCTATTCAAACTTGAATAAGTTAAGCTTTTGGATNTAAGCTTTTGCTCATCCACTCAAGACATGATGAAAGAATCACTCTTAAATGCTGCTGAGAGTTTCAAGAACAGTCGGATCATTTCATGGGAAGAAATTAAGAAACTGCTTCTGCTAGCACTGCCCATGATATTTGGGTTCCTGGTGCAGAACTCTCTACGGCTGGTCTCTATGATGATTGTGGGTCATATGAATGAATTCTCACTTTCCGGTGCCTCTGTTGCAACTTCATTTGCCAATGTCAGTGGCTTTAGTGTTCTGGTATGGGCTAGCTGCTTTCTGCTTCATTCACTGGTTTCATCTTATGAATGCATCATGGTTTATGCAATTACACACGAGTTAATTCTGTAATTCAAGAATACCAATTTCACTGTTAACATGCTGTTAAGTTCTAACTATTATTTATTCATCTAAATTAACATTATTTGCTATGACCATGAAAGATAGTATTGCATAAACTAAGAGAGTAGCCATTGTAACAGAATGAACGTCTCTCTTTAACTGATGTAAAAGTCTTTTTTAAATTTTTTTTGAAAATGTGCAGGGTTTTAACTTCAGATCCTATAGGTTTAAACTATAATGCAACTCATTCGTGTGTTAGATACGCTGTACTTAATGAATAGCAATCTCTTGTTCAATTTTAAGTCACCCCGTCTGATTTTCTTCTCGAAACCGATTAATCAGAACCATGATTTATCATTTCATTTGCATTGCATTATTTAGTTTCAGTTTGCCAAAAAAAAAAAAAAATAAATAAATAAAATATTGAATAGAAACCATTGATTGAACTGATGTCACTCTTTAAAAGAAGTATTCAAATCCGTATTTCAACTACCATGTGTATCTTAAAATCAGTGATGGTTTCCAACAATAACAAACAAAAGGAAATAAGCGATGGTCAACAATACGCTGAGGTTCTTAAGATACAAAAATTTAATGCATAGAATGAATTCAACTGCCCAATTTTTTTTAAAAACCAATGAGGTTAAGAACTTGTAAATAAAGTACATGAATGGTTTGATATCATAAGGTTGATAATTTGTTATTATTCTTTCTTTGAGTTGTTATGTCATAATACCTTGATTCTAATAATTAGTTGATCTCTAAGATCCCGTGCCATTTCTGGTTGCACTTGAAAAAAAAAAAAACTTTAACAAATCTGTTTATCTGTTCAAAAGTAAAAACACATGTATGCTTGAAAATCCCAAGAGAGGATAAATGCTTATGCTAGAAATAATTTCTAGATACCAGTTCTTAGAAAATTTCACCTTTGTGGCATATCTGAACAGGCAGGTTTAGCAAATGGCTTAGACACATTATGTGGACAAGCATTCAGAGCAAAACAGTACTGATTGCATGGTATTCTCATTCAGAGAGCAATTTTTGTTTTATTTTGTGTGAGCATACCTCTTTCAGTCATGTTGCTGTACATGGAAAACATTAGGGCATAGGCAAAATGCTTGATTCCAAGCTTGTTTGCATATGTCTTTTTTCAGCCATTGGGAAAGTTTCTTCAAACACAAAGCATTGTAATGCCAATTATGTTGTCATCTGTTTTTTCTTTAATTGTTCATGCAACACTTTGCTGGTTCTTAGTATTCAAAACTGGACTTCAAACCAAAGGTGCAGCTCTGTCCATGGGTAATCTCTCATTGGTCCGATGTAGCACTTCTTTCATTGTACATCAAGTTTTCTGCTGCATGCAACAAGACATGAGCATCCATCTCAAAAAAGGCATTTCATGGCATCAAAGAAATTCTCGAGGTTTCTTTCCCTACCACAATTACCCATTTTGTTGGGACAAAACTAGAATAATGATTTAAGTTTCAAAATTGTTCAACATAATTATTATTCCTTGTAATTAGGATAAGGCTTATTGTTCCTTGAGAGTATAGATCCTAGTTAGGTATATGGTGTGCTAACAGAACCATCATTTATGACTATTGAAATTATTATTTAATGGGTGTTTTTTAGCTTATATTTCTAACATTAGCCTATTGTTTTTGTTTTTGAAGTTCAGCAGTCTGGAATGGTGGTCTTATGAGATACTTATTCTTTTGTTGGGCTTATTACCTAATCCAGAGCTTGAGGCTTCCGTTCTTTCCATTTGGTCGGACTACCTATGTTTTGGACCCTAACTTTTAATTTCTGTGCATTTAGTAATTTCACTTTAAAGAATTTACTGTTTCTTACACTTGGTTGTTTACATTTTGCAGTATTACCACTACTTCATTTGCATTCTTGATTGGCTTCGGACTTGCTGCAGCAGCAAGGTTGTCAAATGTTCTTTTATATATTTTTTATCAGTCCTTAATGTAATAGTGTCTCTGCAAAAGAATACTATTTATTTGCAAATTGCCATAATTGAATTTGCATGGTTTTTAGATTTATCAAGTTGAAATGCTTTAATTTGCCTTTGCAACACAAGAGTTTCCAATGAGCTAGGTGCTGGAAATACGCAGGATGCTGTATTAGCAGCACGTTGTGCTATGTGTTTGTCATTCACAGAGATTTTAATTAGGGGAATCACATTACTATCACTGAAAAATGTTTGGGGTTGTTTATTCAGTAATGATTCTAATGTGATTCATTCTATAACCATGATAATGCCATTACTTTCAATGTCAACTATGTTGGACGGACTTCAAGCTGCTTTGTCAGGTAAATAAGGATTTTAAAATACATTTTTCATTAACATTTAGAATCTTTTGGTATGATCATTATTTGGAGTCATGGTAAGGTGCTGCTTATTTCTCAAGTTAGCAGACATGAGTTTGAACTTAAGTACAACTACTTAAAGAACTTAGCCTTTCACCTATCTACCTACCCTCTAGGGACCCCACTTGATAACATAAGCATTGAGACTCCCATTGATGATCCTTTTATTTAAAATTCCTTGGTCTTCCAAACCATAATAATAATAATAATAAATTAATGCATAATTATATATTCGTGTTTCTCCACAATTGGTTGTTTACAAAAATAACACCATTAATGTAATGCATAATTAATTATATTTCATGGGTTCTCCACAGGAGGTTGTTTACAAAAATAACATCATTTACATAGATGGCTCTTGAGCTGAATTTACCAACTTTTCACAAATGGTTATGGAATAACAGGTATAGCTAGGGATGTGGACTACAAAGATAGGGTGCTTTCCAAACTTAGCAACATCCTATGGTGTAGGCCTACCTTTAGTTGTAATCATGGCATTTATTCTCCACCTTGGTGCAAAGGTTTGCGCTTCCCATTTTAATGTAGTATTTATGTTTTGCAAAAGTTGTACATCCAATATTACTATGTTCTTCTCCTTTATATTGAGCTTGTGTTAACCTTAAATTCATTTAATCAGAAAACTAAGTTACGTGAACATTCATATACTCATTTATTTACTTATTTAGTTATATTATGCTATTACGGACTTTGGGTAGAACTCCTTGTAGGTGTTCTTACCCAAACTATCTTACTCACTCTAGTGGATGTTTGTCATGACTGGAATAAATTGGTTAGTTGATTTAATGTCTGTAGATGTTCAATAAAAAGAGTAAATGAACAAATTCATGCTAACATTTGATTTTTTTACTAGGCAAAGAAGGCCAGAGAAAGAGTATGTGAATCTGCATTGTCTATACAGGAATTAAATAGAGTCAATAGACAAATGTGTGCAAATTACCGACACATTTTAGTGTTAAGTTAGGGATGTTGTGGTATGTAATTTTGTCTCTTCATGTTGATAGAGGGGAAAAACAGACATGCAAACATCTTTAAATGGTTTTTATTATATTATTATTACTATTTGCTTGGGGCTGGTTCTTGAGTCAATTTTGAACTTGATTATTGAAGTTGACGCTGTAGTTTAATTGCATCTATGTGGACCAAAGAATGTGTTACATCAATTAATTCGTACAGAATATAGCAGCAGTTATATACCATTCAAATGGTTCTTTCATATCTATTGCAACAACTGCACTTTGAACAGTACATTTTTTTAATTAAAAAGCTAAACCAGTAATCTTTTATCCAAATATAACCCTAGCATATTTCTTTATTAAAGAAATTTAATATATAAAGGATCATAGATGGGAACCTTAATGCTCATCCTTGCCAAATGGCCATGGGAAGAATTGGTAGATAAGTGAAAGCTTAACCTTGTCAAATGACTGTACACAAGCTCAAACCCATATTTTGAAACTTTACAAACAAGTACCTTACCATCATTTGAAATGATGGTCCCTAAACAAATTAGATATATTTAAAAGTAAATTTAACATAACTGAAGAAACAAACTGTGAAAGAAACCTCATGAAATATCAATAATATGTTCCTTGAGTTTTTTGCAAATGGTGGAAATAGCAGGAAACAACACTTTTTTTTTTTTTTGCTTCTTTTCTTTTGCTCACTCATCCATAGTGGTTCCATTCTAATTCTCAAGTTTTAATGAGGTCGGAGGCAAAGTTTTCATGGGGACCTTTTTATGTTTGATTTTAAGTTAATTATTTATAAATTTAAAAATAATTTTTAGAAGCCTTGTGCTTGCCACATGGCAGGTGCATATGATCCAAATTAAAATTAAAATTCTTTGTTCATGATATTTGATGAGTGGCCAATACCCCTATGCCCAATTATACGAATCACAAGCATTTATGTATGATTTGGTTGAACTCCATGGATGGGACTAGTTGCAGCATCTAGACTATTAAGCATTGATCACAGGATGTTGTCTTCTCACTTATACTAGTGGTAGCTTTGTCACGTATGGTTTAGTCCAAAGCGAGGCATATGATAATTGATATTGTTTAGCCTTTAATGCTCTTAATTGTGAACATGATGAAAGTTGAAAGTTGAGAATAGATATCTAAATCTAAGTAATGATGGCAATGCAAATTTACTTTATCCTAGAGCGATATGAGCATCCGATCCTCATTTACTGTACACACCTTGGTCTGATGTAACTGTTACTATGTTGCCAAGCATTATGTTATTGGGCAAACCAAGCTATAACACTATTGGGATTACCAAACAATTACACTTAAACGTTTGAAACTAGTTGTACTCATTCCTTAAGTAGAGTGCTTGGAAATGGAAATGTTTAAAATAAGAAAATAGTAAAAACTGTGCTAACTAAACAATAAAACTAAGTGAATGCTACAATAAAACTATTTCCGAACATGAACTTTGCCTAAGTACACTTTACTTGAATAAAGATTTCATACAACTACTCAACACCACACTGGCATTCACTCTATTGTTAAAACTATGAAATGAAACTACAAGAATCTACTTAAGGATGGAATGAAACTTATGCAGATCCATGTGCCCAAGTGTTATATTTATAAGCTACACACACTCACAATATTGGATCTATGATGTTGTAGCATGTGCTACAAATATACGACATCATAGATATGATATCGTATATGAACAAAAATTGACTTTATGAAACAAATGTGATATTGCATCTACGATCTAGCAACCAACTAAGACGTATTGATAGGGATGCTACAACCTAGATACGATGTAGCATCTACCATATCTCAGCCAAGTTATGATTCATCCTACCTCCATGATTGACTAAAAACTCGTCCTTGAGTTAACATATAGGACCTAGCTTTCTTTACAAAATTGGGAAGGTATGAGATTATTAACTCATTCTAACTACTAACTGACTCGCTTTCTTGGCAAGAGGTTATGACAAGAAATAAGTTCATGGAGATGAATGCTTCTTGGAACAACTTTTTTGGTATCTGCTATGCAATTTTTCACCAAGCAGGATTTTTTAATATTTCATTTTGTGCAGGCTAATTGGTTGTCACTTATTTAGGTACTATAATCTAGCACGCCATAAATGAAAAGATAATCAGGCAACCTTCCATGCTACGAGCTGGAACATTACGAGATTATCAGATGGTGTGCTAGTTAATGTTATAGGAGATCTGTAATTAACATTGTTGTTGAATAAATGCTAGTATGCTATTTTTATCTACGAACTTTTTAGATTTTGTAATTTCTGGACATTTTTGGGCTCTCATTTGATTTCGTTTTCAACAAGGGCAGATATAGCTTAGTTCCGATGCTTTGCTATCCGAGATTCTAATCTCAGTGTTCTCATTGTTGTAGGTTGGTTTGCAATGGATGCTTTCCCTGTACAACAATAAGCTAAATTGTATACTTGCTGATGAAATGGGCCTAGGTAAAACTGTGCAGGTAAGGATAACATTTCATCCACTGCTGTATTGGAAACTTTGATGACTAATTTAATGTAATACGATTTTTTAATTGGTGATGTTCAAACCAATAATTTACGGTATCATTTGCTGTTTAATTGATGTAGCTAAGATATTGATCATTCAGTGTTTATATTAAATTGAATGGTAGTTATTTGGCAATCATAGAAAGTTCTGATAAACTCTTGGGAGGCTTTTTTTTCCTTCATTAATAACGAATATTGTTTTTTTCAATGGTGTAAATCTCAAGAACCAGACTCTTTCTAATTGGAAGTCACGTGTACATGGCATTTGAGTTTGAATTTGCAGTTCTGTATGCTTTGGAGATGCATAAGTTGCACAATTTTTTAGTCCTAAGAATACTCTTAACAACTATTTAAAAGGATACTAAAAAGCTCACTTGTATCAAACAAAGCATAGAAAAAATCTTATCTTGTTTATGTTTCTTTTGTTTTATTAGTGTTTACCTGCCTGAGACAAATTTGGGAAACTGAAGATGCGCTAACTTGCATGTTGACTTGTAAAATCAATTGAGCAGCCACATTTCTGATTCACTATCTTATTAAAATTTAAAGTACCAGAATGTGAATGGGTCATATCTGAGGATGCCTGTTTGATCCCAAAGGGGGGATAAAAAGAAAAAAAATTGAATGGGGTATGGCTTGTTCAGTTAGAGTATGTGGCTTGGGATCATGCAAGTAACAGGCTTAATTCCAATGGCTATGCTGAGATAAGTACCACATGTGGGCACAGGAAAAATGGATAATTAGAGGTATCAAGTAGACAGTCAGACTGTAAAAATTATTATTAGATTGTCCGGCTTATTGTCAAATCATCTGCCTGCACTACCAAGTTATCCCATGTTGTTGGGATATAGGCAACCATGATGATGATGTGAAGATGTTCACTGTACAGTTATGTATTTAGTTGACAAGTTTGGGAGGTTAATATGTAATTTGTGTCAGTAATGAAGAGCTTTTGTAAATGTTAAGTTCATTTTATCTTGGGATTCTGCATTGGCAGCGAATGAGATCATTCAGGAGCTTTACCCATACAAGCGGGCTGTTGAGCAGCTGGTATCCACATTGCATAATAGTCATGAAATTGAAGGTTTTGTTGAAGAAAAGAAGCAGGGTTATGTAAACTTACTCTGCAATTTATGTTGTGTAGGTTTTATGTATAGAATATTAAAAAGAGTGCTCTGAAGGATTTTTTTTACCAGTGATCTCTGGAAAGAAATTTTCATATTTTCCCTTTTTTCACATTAATTTTTTTTTGACATTTTGAAAATATTAACTTCATATGAAATTCTGGTTATGCTTTTGTGATTTTCTATGCCCATTGATATATTCTGCTTTTGAATAAGCTTTCCTTGAAATTTGTTCATGAACTTCTCTTCCAGTGGTGGCCTATTGTGCAACTTACCAACGATGAAAATTAGTGTGGTGCAATTCCAGATAGTAATAGCTGGATTTTATGGGAAACACATTTGATCCAAGGAGAAGGTTGATCTGGTGAGAAGATAACCAAATGAACTTGAAGTTATAATTAGTCTCTAACACCATTGCAGTATGTTAAACTTGGCCTTAGTGAGGTGCTGATTTTTTTTTTGTTGTATTGGAAAATCAACATTCCTCAAGATACCAACGAAACACTTAGAAGAAGGAAAAAACCATCAAATCTAGTGTTAGAAACTCAACATTACAAATACAAGGACTTGACAATTTCACCTTAAAAATTTAAATCTGGGCTTTTACTTTCTGACATTGTTAAGGATTTCTTCTTGTACGAAGTGTCCAAGATGGTATGAAGTTGTTCTATAAGGATGGATTTAATCCCTTTTCAGCTCGTATAAACATGATCTGTGGTTTACTTTTGAATATGTTAGTGTGCTTTGTTTTTTTCCCTAAATTTCTTTTTTTTTTGAAAATCTGGAGTTGAGACACATTTTTATCACGTTAATTTCCATCTATAATTATCTCGTAAGGCTTGATATTCTCTAGGATTGAAGTATTAATCATAAGTAAGGTTTTATATTCTCTAGATTGAAAGTTATCATGTCAGGTCTCTTTTTTTTTCGGTTAAAACCTTTCTAATTGTTGTATTTTATTTGAAATCAAGTAATGGCATTGAGTGCATATCTATTGANATATCTATTGGAATACAAAGGAAACTATGGCCCCCATCTTATAATTTTACCAAATGCTGTAATGGTTAATTGGAAGGTAAACATGTGAGCTAACTTTTGTTTGATAAAATGTGTATATAAAGTAGTCACTCAACAGTTTTATGCACATTTATTACAGAGCGAACTTTATAACTGGCTTCCGACATTATCCTGTATTTTCTATATTGGTGGAAAGGATCAACGGAATAGGTTGTACACCCAGGTGTGTGTTTTATGCTTTGTTTTGATTTAATATTTCGATCAATTTCATGTTATTTTTACATATTATTATTGTTCATAAAGCTGCCTTCCATTGGTAGTGAAGGATAATCCAAAGAAAAGCAAAATCTGTGTTTTATGAAGAGGCCGAGAGAAACCGTTGCTTTAAGTCATTTATTGCTACCAATTGTTAAAATAGAACTAAAAAGGAGCTAAAAAGGAGCTGCCATCCCATCTTAATGTGATAAAGTTTGTAATATTAGGAACATGTTGTCTAGCCAATAATTTTACAACTTTGAACTCATTCCTTCTTTTAAGTTGATAGAGGTTCTAAAAATGTAAATTTTCCATCAAGGGTATTGGTTGTAAAGTGATTGGTTTTGAAATTGATTGTGCTTGTCTTATGAGAGTTTCTGTTTCTTACAATATGAGACCGTACTAGTTTCGATTCTTTCTGGATTCATCATCAGTACTGAAAACCTGTCATTTGGATTATTAATAAATACATAATTGTCTGCTATGGTAAATTATCGTCAAATACTTTGTCCGCCTTTTAGTGGTCAGCTCATCATAGATAGTACGATGGGATAAGGGCACCAATATGATGAGGAAGAGTAAATATATAATGGCCATGCAGTGTGCATGTTTCTTTTCATGGATCATTTCTCTCCTTTTTTGTAAGCAAAGGCTAGTCACCAGAGGGAGTGCAACAATTTAGTATGACTTTCTTGGTTCCATCTTCCTTTTCCTAATCTTGATGTGCTTAGAGGTTGGATTTTATAACCCATAAAAGTCTTGTTGGCAAAGACATTTACAAATGAATTCTTGTTGCTATTGCTATTCACAAGTTTTAGAACTGCTTATTCTTTCCTTCTTTTTGCCTGCATTGTAACCAAAGATCAGAATATATTAGTCTCATAGAATTCTCCAATTTGTTGTATTTGAAAGTCGCCTAGTATAAGAATATCAAGCATTGAGTATCTAAAGAATCTATTTTCGTCTTTTTCTTTTTTTCTTTTTCAAAATTTGCATTCTTATTCACGGAGGTTACCTTCACTTAATCCTTATTATCTGTAGGAAGTTTGTGCTCGAAAATTCAATGTATTGGTCACCACATATGAATTTGTGATGCGAGACAAGGCAAAACTCTCTAAAGTGGATTGGAAATATATTATAATTGATGAAGCTCAATGTATGAAGGACAGGGAATCCCGACTGGCACGTGACTTGGACAGATTCCATTGCCGAAGGTGGTTGCTTCTGACTGGAACCCCATTGCTAGTATGGTATACCAGTATTGCTTTATGTCATTGCAAATTTAGTCTGCAGAATTTCTTGCATCTCTTATTTACGAGCGTAGCTTGTTAGAAAGTTTTGTGACTTTCGTAGGACATTCATAAGTTCTTGCATCTCTTATTTATAAGCATATCTTGTTGGATAGTTTTGTTGAAACACCCTAAATTTTCAGGGCATCCTTGCTTCACCAAGTCTTCGCAAGTTCAAGCAGCGTCATGGCAGTTCATCAGGAGATGAATGCTCTAAGTTTTAGGCTGTATAGTTTGGCAAATTTTCTAGTTGGGTAATTTGTCCAATAGATAGCCTACACAGAAACGATGCGAAGAGTTGTCAGCGGTGCTCAAAATGCGCAAAACAGTTTGGCAAGTTTTCTAGTCAAGGAGTTTGCTACGCTATATGGTGTAGCAGGCTTTGGGAGACAGTTGGTCAAATAGTCAACCATCAACCGTAAATTGTTGCAAGACAAGATGCTACGCTATGGGGCATAGCACAACGTAGCGAGAGCAAGGTAGGAACGCTCGGCCTACTTAGTGATTTCAAATGCACTCAGTCAGTGCCTTTGGCCTTCGAAAACAGTTGCTTCGCTTGGCTCCAAGTTCTTCAGCAATGGCTCCTTCACCAGAAAATAGTAAACTCAACAAAAAGCAAGCCATGTTGGTTGCTACGCTATGCTATGTATCAAAGGGTAAGATCAACAAGTTCACAAGTTTCGCAGTGCAAAAAGCAAAGTTTTTGCAACTAAGGCTAGCTACTATGCTATGTAGCGTAGCATAGCGTAGCAAGTATGCAAAAAGTAGGATGCAGCGCAATTTTTTGCCTTGAACTAGTGGCTACGCTACACTACGCTGCATAGTGTAGCACGGCATAGCAAGATGCTACGCTACACTAACATGCTATGCTACAAAGCAAAGCGTAGCGTAGCAAGCAGTTACGTTAAATCAATGCACTTCACCTAATTGCACCGTTGGCACACATCTTCAAGCTCTAACAGCGTAATTACAACGTGGCGGACTCGTAATTATAGCATGGCAGGCTCATAATTACAGCATGGTAGGCTCGTCCAATAGTCATGTGCGTCCATTCAGCATAGACATGTCAACGCAAGCCCAGGACACATGGTGTCCAAATCGCATCCTTCGCGTGTCCTTGATCCTATAAGTACCCCAATGAGCAACGCTCAAGGGGTCAAGGGGTTGGCTAGTTGGTGAATTGGCTGGCTAGGAAGCAAAAAGTTAGCATTGTATTCCTGAGCATTGTAAACATCTTGTTTGGCACCATAAATAGTTGACACTCTCGTTTGACATCCTATTTTTCTCTTTCTTGCTATCCTTATAGCATTTTGCATTGTTGACCCCCGAGCCCGTGTTCAAGTGTATAGCTGTCTCGCTCTAAATGTCTTGGTTACTCTTGGGATCTATGTGCCTCCCAGTACTATGCAACCAATTGCATCCACCTTGACAAAGTGAAGTCAAAGCTTCGAAGTAAAGCATTTCCCTAACTGCATTTTACTTTGCTTTCCTGCTTGTCATCATATTTTACATAGTTTTTTGCTCCTTTTGCATTTAAATATCATTATTCTATACTACAAGTCTCGTTTTCAAATTATCCATTTGCAAAAGGTTATATTAACACCGACTAAGTCCCTGTTTGATCGACCAGACCGTTCAGGGCACCCCATTTTCATTTTATCTAGCACGGCCCTCGTGCGGATCTGGGGTTAAGACTACCATGACCAATGACCTCTCGATGTTTTCTAGTCATCAACGTTTTTGGTCGCTACAGTTTTCTGGCGCTAGAAAGAGGACCTTTTTGTGCCCTTTACGGTAGTCCTATAAGCGTTCTACACTTTGTCACATTAGCATAAACTTGACACTTGTTTGTGGTTGTTTACGTATTGTGTGGTGTAGATCGTTTACCTCGACGATTCCCCCGGAACCCTATAGGACATAAAGCCTCCAATCGTCATTTCACTCGCTTATTTTACAGTAGTCTTGCACACGTTCTGTACCTTGTCGCGCACTAGCGTAAACATGACACCCTTTTGTGATTGTTTACACGTCGTGTGGTACAGATTGGTCACTCTGACGATTCCTTCGGAATTTAGCAAGACATAAAGTCTTTTGATTGCTTTCCGATTTCTTTGCTTTTCTCATTTGCAGAACTATTAGTTTCATAACGATGGCTTTCTTGAGCACCGTTGCTAACACCTTCAACATTGAGGTTCCCATCATGGTTCAAGGCATCACAAGTGCCAAACAACTGTTCAACCCGATGTTGGAACCACGTTGATCCCTCAGGATCCAAAACCTAGGACCTAAGGGCTTGGCCCAACAACATGAGCACTATAACTTCCTCTGTGCAAAGGTGCAGGCAAACCTGCCCTTAGACATGCACGAATTCGAAGAAAAACGTAGCTTCGAGTTCGCCTACTGTGACGGGAAGGAATTTGTTCCCACCCTTGGCACTGCCATCCCTTTCACACAAACAAACCAATGGCTTCTAGACCAGCTGACCCAGTTGGCTAGATTTAGGAAGCAACAGGACATAACGTCCAACCATGATGACGCCTTCTAAGATGGACAGGAGGAACTCGATTCCCAATCCGATGGGGAAGGTCAAACCAATCCCACTACAGTACCTCCTACCTAGTCTTTCTGGACCAACCTGTCGTTTGTCACCGCTCCCTTCATAATCACGCCTACGGCTGCACAATCCGCAAGTACATCTGCAATGGGTAGCCTTGTCATTTCCTCAACGTATCAAAGCCCCTATTCCCTAGTTTCATTTGCAGCCACTATTCCCCTACAAACAACTCACCAGTTCATTCCTATGACACATCACATACTAATCACGGCTACCCTGCCACATGTTCACACCATGCCTACTTCACAGTTGCATGTGGCTTCCACCTCTATTCCCGCATTTACACCTATCCCACCATTACCAGTGGGCCCAAGCCCATCAATGTGATGGACCCCATTCACTACTCCCCCTACTATGTTACCATCGTCATCAAGCCTACCAAGTGCCACAAACGATATTGCCCAACGTAGGGATCTGGTCTGTTTTGCCAGCCATGCAAATGGTCTACCCCGTAACACAACCCTCGGCTATTACTATAATGGCACCACCTGTCAATTGGTGGATGCCACAAGTAACGTAGATCGTAGGGGCCATCCCAACGGCATTGTCAGTGGGTCACGCTACCACCCTTGCTACCCCACAAATGGGAGTTGCCCCGGTAGTTCCCCAACTGTCCACATCGTCCCAAGGTTTGGACCAAATGTTCCAGCTTATCTAGACCCTTACTGAAGAGATAAAACACCTTAAGGTTGTCAGGTCTGACACGGTACAGGTCATGGACTTTTACCAAGACGACCCCATCAGCCCTGCCATCCCCGCACTGATGCTACCCCCAGGGATGTCCCTCCCACACTTCATGAAGTACAACGAGGAGGGGGATCCCAACGCACATCTTGTTACCTTCAGGTCTGAGTCCCAACTGTTGCAACAATGGTCGCACACGATTATCTGTATCTTTGCTATGTCCCTAGCCGGGAGAGCCTTTGATTGGTACCATGCACTGCTACACTCATCTATTTCAATCCTAGAAGAGCTTTTGACCTAGTTCGTGATGTGCTTCAAGTATAATTTGAAGCCAGAAATCACGCTGGATCAGTTGATGAGAGTGAAGTAGGATCCTCTGGAATTGGTCCAAAATTTCATCCAGTGTTGGAGTACAACCCTTAATGAAATTCGCAAGCGTATTGCGAAGGTCCACCTGCTGGCTGTCTTTAAGGGTGTAGTGAATGCCTTCATCAAGTCTAAACTGTACTATCTCGCTCCCCACACTCTTAATCAAGCCTTCGCTCAAACTAAGAGCATACAAAATGCGACAGAGGCGAGCAAAGACCCAACCTATGTTGCTTACAAAAACACCTTCACAAAGAAGGACAAGGGTAAGGCCCCAACAGCCACAGTGGCCACTGTGATGAATGAGGCTAAGCCCAAACCTAATAACAATGGTAACAAGAACAACAGAAAATTGGCTGCACCTGCAGTTAATCCCACGCTTAAGCAAGGCAACACGCCGTAACCTCCCATACCCGCACCCAAGACATCTACGCAAACCAAACCAAACTTTGAGCGTAAAGATCGCTTAAAGTATACCTCGCTACCGGTCAAACCTTCAGATCTTCTAAAGCAGCTACTGGCAGTGAGATACATCCAACACAAGCAAATGTTGGAGAAAGGAGTCAGGAAACATCAACGCTACTGCGAGCTCCTTAAGAATCCCTTCTTGGCTTTTACCAATGAGCCCCCAGTTCCTAAGGGTTTCAAGTTGGATAGGTTTTGTGACTATCACCAACAGTGTGGTCACGACATGGATTACTGTTTGGCATTGAAGGATGACATCCAAAGGATGATTGATCAAGGGAAACTCGTGTTGGACGAAAGCAACCTGGTGTGTCCTGAGAATCAATCCCTGCATGTCTACACTGACCCCCTCAAAGCCAACAACGTTGGTTATGTCATCAACACCATCGACATTGACAGTAACCCTAGGCTGCCCTAGCGGTCGTTTGTGGTCCGCGTGCCTCAGCATAGTGCACTAGCACCATGAGTAGTTGATCAAAGCTCACAACAGCTGTTTCTCCTGAATGTCCCCCAGGCATCCACCCCCACTCCACCTGTTAGCAAAACCATGCCACCCCACCCGTCAACACCGTTAGCTCCATTTGTCATTAGGGGGCCAACTCCTTCAACAGCCCCCACCCTATGTAGGCCAACCGTGCAGCCTTCTCGTCCCAAAAAACGAGAAGTGCGTTTCGTTGGTGAGATGTTGAAGGAAAGTACTGCCTCGGGTACCTCCAAGCCTATGTCTTCACCCCCTGCATCTACACCCTCGTCACCAAAGAGGGACGTTGCCACAATTGCACAGTCCGTGCTGCCCCACCAAAAAGGGTCTTAACCTAGATTCGAAACTGCCCCTCCTTGGGAAATTGATCTCTTAGGACAAATAGAAGAAGAGAAAGGCAGTAAACAGGGGGTGGTCAGGATCTCTTGGATGCCCTTACTCAGGTCCAAGAAGCTTTAAAATAAAAGAACACTACGTTGAGCTTGTACGACCTAATCATAACGTTTGTCCCGCACTGTGAGGCTCTGATCCGCATGTTGATGGTGATTCCAGTCGACGAGGACATGCCAGTAGAAGAAGGAGAGATCCACTTGGTCATGCTTCCTTCTACGCCTGTAGAGCCAAAGCCATCCCAACTGACTTTTTGCGACGACTCCATTAGGGAAAACTCTAAAAGGGGTTGGGTGACTACAGCACCCTTATTCATCACAATTCGGGTCGGCCAATATAGGATCTGAAGGGTACACGTTGATGATGGGGCTGCCATGAATGTCATCCCCTTCCCTATTGTGGACAAACTGGGTTTGGTCGACTAGATTAGACCCACGACAATGTCGTGCCTGAAGTTGTTCAATGGGGCACGGGTCGTGGTGAAGGGCATAGTCCACATAGACTTCGTGGCAAGTGATAAGCGGCTAGGTACCCCTACGTCCAACCATACGAATATGAGCGTTCACACATGATCCAGTCGAACTCCGTGGATAGGCTAGTTGTGGTATCTAGATCGTTACACGTTGATCGTAGTTCGCTATCTTCCCACCTGGACTAGTATTGGCTTTGTCACGTATGGTTTAGTCCAGAGTGAGGCGTATGATGTGATCCTAAACTAATGATACTCCTAGAGAAAATGGAAAATAACTTTGTTTAAACTAATAAGCAATAAGAAATGAAGTCTAAGCTAGCCTAAGTGCGATGAGCATTCATTCGTTAATCATTCGTACACATCTTGGACCTCGTGCATGACTACTACTAGGATTACCAAGCGTAGATCCTAAGTACACTACTGGGTTACCAAGTAGTCACACTTAAATGCTCGTGATTAAGTCGTACTCATTCTGCATTTTAACAACAGGAATAGTAAATGACGATAAAGAAATATTAACTAAGAAAGTAATAAATATTAACTAACGAAGCAATAAATAACAAAAATAATTAACAATTAAATTAAACAATATAACTAAGTGAATGCTGCAATGATGAAGTAATCTCAATCTTTATTGTCGATTATATGTGTGTTCAAGTATGTCACACTCAAATAAAGGTTTCGTACAATTACAAGCATCACATTGCGGGCATGCACTAGGAAAATAATCTAACTCCTACGGAAACAAACTGAAAGAGTATAGCTACAAATGACAAAAGGATGCCTAAATGAGGCGGAAGGCCCTCTTATTTATAGGCCAAGATGGGTGGTTGCGTAAACGGGGCCACGTCAACGCGGCCCATGCGATATCACATATGCGATATCGCAACCCATGAGATATCGCTGGTGCGTTAATGTAGCCGTCAGCAAATTCATGACTCATTAGCAGGGGACTAATTCCCCATGAATGCAACGTTCATTGTGGTCAAGGAGATGCCTGGTTTTAACTTGATCTTGGGGAGATCATGGCTAGCGTAGCTTAGGGCTGTCTCCTCACCCATACACCAGGAGATCCACCTACCATACGCAAGCAAGGAGGTGGTGATCCATGGTGACGAGGTAGCAGCACAAGCAATCCATAACATGGATATGGAACAGGGCTTAGAGGTCATAACCTCTGAGAATGAAGTGCCTGTCTTTGCACACACTAACCACCTAGCAAAAGAATTAGTTTAACAAGTTGATTCCCAAAACGAAAATGTGTGGGTCGAATTACCCTTCCAAGCGGGGGACAATGATGTAAATGAAGGCCCTGGTAAAGTGCCTTGGCCTAATGTTCCACTCAATCCATGATGGGTCAAGAGGCAGCTACGCATAGCGTAGCAACCTCGCTGCTTCCTGCCCAATTTCCATCCCTTGTACATTCACCGCCTTTTTGCTTTGCACCCGCTTTAGTTACCAGTTAGCCGTTCTCCGAATTGTTAACATATCATCTCTTTGGCATGTTCCGCTACGACCTGAAATGGCCTGAAATGGCCTAAAACTATGCTATGTTACAACCCGAAATGACCTAAAACTATGCTACACTACGGCCCGAAATGGCCTAAAACTATGCTGCCACGGCCTGAAATGGCCTAAAACTATGCTGCCATGGCCCGAAATTGCCTAAAACTATGCTACGCTATGGCCCAAAATGGCCTAAAACTATGCCGCCATGGCTCGAAATGGTCTAAAACTATGTTGCACTACAGCCCGAAATGGCCTAAAACTATGTCGCCATGGCCCGAAATGGCCTAAAACTATGCTACACTACGGTCCAAAATGGCCTAAAACTATGCTACCACAACCCGAAATGGCCTAAAACTATGCTGCACTATGGCCCGAAATGGCCTAAAACTATGCCACCATGGCCCGAAATGGCCTAAAACTATGCTACACTATGGCCCGAAATGGCCCAAAACTATGCCGCCATGGCCCAAAATGGCCCAAAACTATGCCGCCATGGCCCAAAACTATGCCGCCATGGCCCGAAATGGCCTAAAACTATGCCGCCATAGCCCGAAATGGCCTAAAACTATGCTACGTTATGGCCCAAAATGGCCTAAAACTATGCTACACTACGATTCGGAAAGACCTTAAACTAGTAGTCTTAGCGTAGCTGTGACTTTAGCGGTCTAGAAAGACCTTAAACTAGTAGTCTTAGCATAGCTGTGACTTTAGCGGTCTAAACAGACCTTAAACTAGCAACCCCAGCGTAGTTTCAGCTTTAGTGGTCCAAAAGACCTTAAACTAGCACTTCTAGTGTATATTCAAATCAAGTTAGCAGTCTGAAAAGACCTTAAACTAGCAACCCCAGCATAGTTTTAGCTTTAGCGGTCCAAAAAGACCTTAAACTAGCAGTTTCGATCTCTTACACGTTCACAGTTTGCAATGACATTAAACTAGTGTTGATGGCATAAATTTTGGTCATGCCAACACCGGAAAAACTCGTTTGAGGAGACTATAGCCTAGGGAATCTCCTGTATGGGTATGGAAACCCGAGAATAGTCTCAGCTGGAAAGAGCCATGTGACCAAGTGATAGAGAGATAGAAAACATAGAGAGAGATAAAACATGAAAAAAAACTAAAGGAGAGAGAAACAGGAACCACCGACAGGATGCATGGTTGTGTTGCCACAAGAATCATATGTAGTTGCGATCAAACATCACCAATGCCCTGCGAACCGCCAACCGTTGTTACCGCACACATTGCCAACCACCCAGAGAAAGAGGAGGTTCAGTCCATGGCTTCACAGCCCTGGCCTCACTGGCCTAGGGCTTCCTGGCCTGACTTCTCCTCCTCTCCTCCCCCCAACTCCATCACCTGGATGACTTTTTATAGCCAATTTTAGGGTTAGGATAAGCCATCTTTTTTTATTTTTATTTTTTTTATTTTTTATTCTTCTTTCTTTAAAAAAAAAAAACAAAGGCCCCATGCCAAGCATGGGCGTGTTGGTACCAACAACTAGCAGTTTCACATTTTCGCATTGACAGTTTTGTATTTTTTGCTTTTAACAGTTCTGTATCTCTATGCCTTAGTGGTCTACCATGACTTTAAACTGGCATATTTTTAATCTTTATATCATACTTCGCTAGTTACACCTCATTGTTATTTTGCAAATTTTCATTACACAAAATTACTGCCAACAGGTTCCTCTTAATCAGGCTTTCATCTCATTTTGGCAGATTGAGCAAAAAATGGAAATCCATCACGACTCTCTACGCCTTTAGCTTTAGCAGGTCCACATGGCAAGCTTGCAAGACAATTGAACCCAAACCTAATCGACTGGGGGTCAATCATAGCTAACACCATAGCATCCTTAGAAACATCCCCAGACTGGCCTAAGCATTTGGTCAGAACCTTAGATTTAGAGGCTGGGGATGTAACTAAGTATCCTCTCATCGAGACGCCTATGACCACATCAAAGAGGGAAGTAAAAACGTTAAAACTTAGTTCCCTCCTAGATGCGTAGACACAGAAAGACGTAGCCAAAACTCTACAAGACAACATTAAAGTCTTCGCATGGTCATACAACAACATGCTAGGTTTAGATCCTTGGCTGATATAGCATAACATCATCCTAGACCCGAGCATGAAAGTAGTCCAGCAGAAGGCTCGTAAAGTTAAATAAAAAATTGCACTAATTGTAAGAGATGAAATCATCAAGCTATACCAAGTTGGTTTCATTCGTGCAGTTGACTACTTGGAATGGGTGTCCAACATCATTATGGTTTCTAAGAAAACGGGAGGAATATGAATCTGTATAGACTTCCAGGATTTGAACAAGGCAACGATCAGAGATGATTTCCCACTTCCAAGCATCGATCAACTCATCGACACTACAACTAGTCATGCTTTGTTATCCTTTATGGATGGTTTCTCTAGCTACAACCAAATTCGCATTAACCCAGAGCATCAGTTAACAACAACCTTCATGACCCCATGAGGTACCTTTTGTTACACAATGATGCCTTTTGGGCTCAAGAACGTCGGAGCAACCTACCAACGAGCCATGACTTACATTTTCAGTGACTACATCCTAGAAATGCTAAATGACTACGTGGATGATATAGTGGTCAAGTCCAAAGAGGCCATTGATCACCCACATGACCTAGGGATAGTCCTCAAGTGTTGTCAAATGCATGATTTGCGCCTTAATTCTAAGAAGTGTGTCTTCAGGGTGAAAACCATATGCATGTTAGGGTTTATAGTATCGAAGGCCGGAATACAGGTGGATCCTAACAAAGTTAAGGCCATCATCAACTTGACACCTCTTACAAATCTTAAAGAATTGCGTGGGTTACAAGGTAGGGTATAGTTCATCCAAAGGTTTATAGCAAAGTTAATTGACAAGTTGCATCCTATGCAACATCTTCTAAAGAAAGGGGTTAACTTCGAATGGACAATTCAATGTCAACAAGCCTTCGATGACTTGAAGAAGGAGCTTTTGCAGCTCCCAACTATGCATCTACCATAGAGGGATAGACCTTTCTTTATCTACCTTGCCACCTCCAACACATCTATCGTAGCACTATTATGTTAAAAACGAGACAATGAATTTGAGACACCAGTGTACAATCTGAGTCATGCATTAATAGCGTATGAGACCATAGCATTATTTGTTTTGTAGTACAATTAACATTATTTGCAAAAGCAACATACTTCGGGCTATCACTAACAACCTGTATGAAAGTAGCAGGATAGCCCAATAGAAAGCAATAACCACAGAATTCGACTTGCACTATGTAAGCCAGTCGTCGACGAAACGTCAAGCTATAGTGATGCAAGTTACAACCTCACCCGTTGATGACTAGGCAACCATAGATCCTGAATTCCCAGACGAACATGTTAGCACCATCAACACCGCCCCATCGCATCTCGAAGCTACTTTACACTTCGACGGTGCCTCGACCGTGTGGGGAGGTAGTGCAGCTGCTGTCATTACGTTTCCCTTTGGGGAAATGCACCCTTTCGCTTATCACTTTTGCGTTCTCTTGCACCAACAATGTGGTAGAGTACGAGGGGCTACTCAGAGGCCTCTTAGCTGCCCAAACACTACGCATACGACACCTAGCGATTTGTGGTGATTCACAACTAGTTGTGAATCAAATCACTGAGGCCTATGCCTGCAAAGCTACGCACCTGCAATCCTATTACGACCTAGCAAAAAGCCTTCTTAAACAGTTTGCAACTACGGATGTGCAACACGTTGCACACAATGAAAACACCGTAGCAGACACCTTAGCCACCCTAGCACTAAATATTTCACCACACTTGTTTGCAAGTCTTCTGACTTTGATTGTCAAATGTACTAAGCACATCACTCAGGCAGTACACGTGGCCTCTATCAGTGCTGTGGATACTCAGGAGTGGTACGCCAACATTAAAGCCTACCTGCAACACGACGAACCCCCAAGCGGACTGACATCTACCTAGAGAGATGCGATCCGTAAGCGTGCCTAGCAATATACACTCATGGAAAATGACACCATGTGCAAACGTTCCTATGACGGGATATTGCTGGCATGCATGGGTGAGGAGCAGGCGCGGAGGGTGATTAGTGAAGTACATGAGGGACTGTGTGGCAGACACATAGCACCTAGGGCTATGGCTACGAAAATCGATGCCTAGGGTACTACTGGCCCCATATGGAGCATGATTGCCTATCAAAAGTCAAGACATGTGACATGTGCTAGAGATATGCAAATCTCATACAAGTTTCACCTACGGAGCTGCACCCAACGCAGATCACGTGGCTTTTCCAACGATGGGGGCTAGACCTCATAAGCCTATCATGCCCAAGTCCTCCGTAGGGCATAGCTTCATCATCACGACCACTGAGTATTTTAGTAAGTGGGTGGAAGCTATCCCCTTGAGGAAGATGACATCTTAGCAGGTTTGCCAGTTCATCCTGGATAATATCGTGACAAGGTTTGGGCTTCCGATGACTATTGTAATCGACAATGGACCACAATTCAGTAGTACAGAAACTCGAACCTTCTATAGCAATCTGAGCATCAGGCAATCATTTTCCTCCCCGTATTACCCGCAGGTGAACGAGCAGGCAGAGGTTACAAATAAGTCCATCATCAACTTGCTAAAGAGGATGCTTAACAACAGCAAGAGGCGGTGGCATGAGCAAATCCTCTATGTGCTATGGGCCTACAGGATGACATGCAGGACTGCGACAAGTAAGACTCCCTATAGTCTTGTTTATGGATTTGAAGCTGTGTTGCCTCTTGAGTTGCAGGTACCATCACTTCGGATGATCCTATTTGATGTCGTGAGTGAAGCCCAAAACAGCGAGTCGAGAATTATCGACCTCAACTCAATAGAGGAGAAGTGCGCACAACGCTGAGTCGCATAGAGCATTACCAGAGCAAGCAATGGCAAAAACATCATGCAAACCCACATCAATGACCAATACAGAAGGGAGACCTCATCCTCAAGGCCGTCCATGAGCATGTTAGCAAATTCTCAGCTAATTGGGAAGGCCCATACATGGTCACTAAAGCCTTTGGAAACAAAGCCTTCAAGCTGGCAAACATGGATGACAATGAGTTCATAAATCCAGTGAATCATTCATATCTCAAGTTGTACTACATTTGAAGCATGAACATGGTAAGCACATCTGCTACAACATTAAATTGGCACAGCTTCACCATAGTGCACTATGACTGTAAATTGGCACAGCTAGTCTGCTATAACTATAAATAGGCACAGCTAGTCCGCTATGACTATAAACTAGCCCAGCTAGTCTGCTATGACTATAAAATGGCATAGCTAGTCCGCTACGACTATAAACTGCGACAACTAATCCGCTATAACTATAAACTAGCGCAACACGTCTGCTATGACATTAAATTGACATATACAGTCTGCTGGGACCTTAAACCAGCACAATGGTCTGCTAGGATCCTAAACCAGCACATGGTCTACCAAGACCTTAAACTGGGTTCGAGGCACATCCCTAGCATGCATCTATATCAAGTACACATTAAGCGAGTATGCATAGTGTTGACGTGGGGTGGGATGTTGCAGTTCCAGAATGCAGTTCATGATACGATGAGAACACGATTTGGAACATATGCAACGCCCCTACTCCTAGCATCTTGCTGATCCCCTAGAGATGTCGTATGACATCTGACTGACCCCTCGGACCTACTGTCACCACGGCCCATCGCCCTGATGGTAGTTCCTCGGTTAGTGCTTGCTGCTGGAGTTCCAGTAGTATTGTGGCCCAGCCACAATATTGTTACCCTTTAGCTCCTTGTCAACGTTTGGGCTCAAATGATGTTCAGCTATGTGGTAGCTAATTTCATAGCTGAACTAAGAATGCATGCTTTAAGTAGGGATTCTAGGGCATTTGCATTCACAGCAACTCCTCGCTCCTTCGATGCCTACTCCTTCATGTTGACGCTGCCAAGGTCGCTGCTAGTCTTCCTACTTTGGACATCATACACAAGCAAAGATGTCTAAGAGCTTCAACAACATCTGCAGCAAGCAAGACCTTTGCTCTTGTTTTACATCATGGCTGTTTCTTTTGGCTCGGTCTCTGTTATGTTCGTAGGGTGTGTTCTAGAGAGGCGTCGGCTGAAGATGCGTCTTACCACAGCAGCAAATGCTACAGCGTTGCGAAGTGATTGTCTTGATTAGCTTGGCCACTTTAGAGTGCACATCCTGTCCTACCTTACAAGCTCCTCCTCTTTACCTTACTTCTTGCACCCACAATTTCTACTCGCTCCCCTCTTTTACAAGCTTTTCCTGAAGCCTGTTAAGCCCTCCCATATGCTCAACCACAAAGTCCATGACGTGCGTAACACAACTCGCCGCATGGGAAGCATTTGTAGGTAGGTTAAAGCCCATGTGGATGTAACACAACTCATTCTGGGAAAGAAGCACCTGTTTTGCAACAAGGTTATTCGCAAATGTAAACGACAAAATAGTAAAAGGCAAAAGCGTAAGAGAGCAAAAGCTCATGCACAAAAAAAAGAGACATGTCTAAAACAAATGGCACGTAAGCTATTTCAAAATCACCCTCTCTAAACGTTTCAACGAGGGGTCGAAGGTCAGCGAAAGTAAAGATGACCATGCGAACACCTCCCTTACAAGCACTTCGACGAGGAACTTTGCTAAGTCTCATCTTTACCCTTTTCCTGAACCTCCTTCCTTGCTGCTTAGTCCTTTCCCCCCATGCAAAACCAATGCAACACTCTCAAGCACAGCTAAGTGACGTCTTGACGATCACCAAACAACAATGTTAGCATTTGATCCTCGGGGTGTTTCGTTTTCTTTGTCAATGTCTCTCAGGCCCATCCTCCAGATGTCGACAAAGAGGGGCCAATGAAACACCCTAAATTTTCAGGGCATCCTTGCTTCATCGGGTTTTCGCAAGTTCAGGCAACGTCATGGCAGTTCATCAGGAGATGGATGCTTTGAGTTTTAGGCTGTATAATTTGGCAAATTTTCTAGCTGGGTAATTCTTCCAACTGACAGCCTACACAGAGACGATGCAGAGAGTTGTCGGCGGTGCTAAGAATGCGCAAAATAGTTTGGCAAGTCTTCTAGTCAAGGAGTTTGCTATGCTACGCTACGTTATATGGCATAGTAGGCTTCGGGAGATAATTGTTCAAACAGTCAATCGTAAATTGTTGCAAGACAAGATGCTATGCTACACGGCGTAGCACAGCGTAGCGAGAGCAAGGCAGGAAGGCTCGGCCTACTTAGTGATTTCAAATGCACATAGTTAGCGCCTCTGGCCTTCGAAAATAGTTGCTTCGCTCGACTCCAAGTTCTTCAGCAATGGCTCCTTCACCAGAAAACAACAATCTCAGCAAAAAGCAAGCCATGTTGGTTGCTACGCTATGTAGCATAGCATAGCAACTCTACTAGAGCAACGAAAGGCATCTCAAAGGGTAAGATCAGCAAGTTCATAAGTTTCGCAGTGCAAAAAGCAAAGTTTGCAGATTGGCGACGTTTTCGCAACTAAGGTCAGTTGTTATGCTATGCTATGCTACATTAATGCACTTCACTTAATTGCACCATTGGCACACATCTCCAAGCTCTGACAGCGTAATTACAGCGTGGTAAGCTCATAATTACAGCATGGTAGGCTCATCTAACGGTCATGCGCATCCATTCAACATAGACATGTCAACGCAAGCTTAGGACACGTGGCATCCAAACCACATCCTTCACGTGCCCTTGGTCCTATAAGTACCCCAATGAGCAACGCTTAAGGGGTCAAGGGATCGACTGGTTGGTGAAATGGTTGGCTGGCAAGCAAAAAGTTGGCATTGTATTCCTGAGCATTGTAAACATCTTGTTTAGCACTGTAAACAGTTGACACTCCCGTTTGGCATCCTATTTTGCTCTTTCTTGCTATCCTCATAGCATTTTGCATTGTTGACCCCCCGAGCCTGCGTTCAAGCGTATAGCTGTCTCGCTCTAAACATCTTGGTTACTCTTGGGATCTCTGTGCCTCCTAGCGTTGTGCAACTGATTGTATCCACCTTGACAGAGTGAAGTCAAAGTTTTGAAGCGGTGTATTTCCATAACTGCATTTTACTTTGCCTTCCTACTTGTCATTGTATTTTACATAGTTTTCTGCTCCTTTTGCATTTAAATATCATTATTCTATACTACAAGTCTCGTTTTCAAATTATCTGTTTGCAAAAGGTTATATTAACATCGACTAAGTCCTTGTTGCAGACTGTTCAGGGTGCTCCGTTTCCTTTTTATCTAGCACGACCCTCGCACGAATCCAGGGTTAAGATTGTCACGACTGACGACCTCTCGGTGTTTTTCGGCCATCAACGTTTTCGATCGCTACATTTGTGACTTTGATAGGATATTCATATGTTCATTCTCTAACAATTCACACAGAGATACAAAGAAATTATGTAAAAAAATGGGCCTAAACTGGATTCTGATTAATAGAACCCACCGTCCCCATATAGAGATAATCTGGAGACTTCAATTTTAGTTTCATGTTTTTGTTAGGATTTATTTGTAGAATATTAAATGATATATCAAAGTTTGTTGAGAAATAAACGCTCGTTTTCATTTTCATAGTTATTATTGTTAATGTTTGGTTTTCCTCTTGGGCTTACAGCAGTCGGCTTGTTTTTGCTTTATTCCGTTGTTTTAGGCAGGAATGGCAAGTTTTCATGCCATTCTTCAATTGAGATTTTATGTGAACTTCTAATATATCAATATCAATATCTATATATATTTCCATTTTGTGGTGCTCCATATTTGTTTTAACTTATAAAATGCAATTTTACATAATGATCTACAGGAGCTATGGTCTCTCCTAAATTTGCTTCTCTCAGAGATATTCGACAATCATAAGGCATTTCAAGACTGGTTCTCAAAACCTTTTCAAAAGGATGGTCCAAGCGCACAATGATTGGCTGGAAACTGAAAAGAAAGTATTTATAATTCATAGGCTGCATCAAATATTGGAGCCTTTTATGCTTCGCCGCCGTGTTGAGGATGTACAAGGTTCACTGCCCCAAAGGGTACATGATTGGGTTACGAAGTTTGTTTTATCATTTTTTTGTTACAAGCTATGTTTTATTTTATTTAAATAATGCATTGTTGTTTTAGTTTCTTACGTTTCAATTTTTTGATGGTTAATTTGTTGGCAGGTGGCTGTGGTTTTAAGATGTAAGATGTCAGGTCTTCAGGGGCTATTTATGATTTGATTAAAGCTACTGGCAGTATCAGGCAAGATCCTGAAGGTGAGGCAGAAGGGTAGAAAGTAACTCAAAAAAGCAGCTCAGAGCATATGTTCCTCTACAGAACCGTTGCATGGAACTTCGAAAGGTCTGCAACCATCCATTTCTTAATTACCCATTTCGACTGGATTATTCCAGTGATTATATTGTTCGCTCCTGTGGGAAGCTGTGGATCCTGGACAGAATTCTTATTAAACTTCATCGTTCCTCAACCGTGTCCTGCTTTTCAGTACAATGACAAAGCTCTGAGATATTTTGGAAGAGTATTTGCAGTGGCGACATCTTCAGTATAGATGAATTGATGGAACTACAAGTTTGGAGGAAAGAGAATCAGCTATTCATGACTTTAACAAGATTGGTTCAGAGTGTTTTTTGTTTTTGCTTAGTATCCGTGCTGCAGGGAGGGGTTTAAATCTTCAATCAGCAGATACTGTGGTTATTTATGATCCTGATCCAAACCCTAAAAACGAGGAGCAGGCTGTAGCCAGGGAACCTAGAATTGGTCAGAAGAGAGAAGTGAGGGTAATATATATGGACGCTGTTGTAGAAAAGATACCAAGTTATGAGAAGGAAGATGAACTCAGAAGTGTGGGGACAATAGATGATGAAGATGAGCTTGCTGGAAAAGACCGGTACATTGGGTCAGTAGAAAGTCTTCTTCTGAAGAACATCCAGCACTATAAGATCGATATGGTAGATCAGGTTATAAATGCAGGGCGATTTGACCAAAGAACTACTCAAGAAGAAAGAAGGATGACATTAGAGACGCTTGTGCATGATGAAGAAAGATATCAAGAAACTCTGCATGATGTTCCATCGCTGCATGAGGTAAATCGTATGATTGCCAGATCTGAAGAGGAGATGGAGCTCTTTGATAGATTAGATGAGGAACTTAAATGGCCCGGTGAAATGCTGAAACATCATCAGGTTCCCAAGTGGCTGCGAGTACATTCAAGAGAAGTGAATGCTGCTGTTGCAGCTATGTCCAAGCAAGCCTTGAAGAGGGGATTAGTCGCTCCAATTGGTACCAAAGAAGAGGAGGATAAACTTTGCGCTTTGTCTCCTGTATCAAATGTGGAGAAAAAGCCTACAATAGCCGAACCCTTCAGGAAACCGTAAAAAGATTCCAGCCTAAAGAAACAAAGCAGCAGTAAATCAAGAAGTCTGCAGAGCCGTGATGGAGGTGATGACTATGTTGAGCCAAGTATGGAAGAAAAGGAAGGGTCTGATGCACATGAAGAAATTGATGATGAGGAAGAAGAAGGGGAGATAAGAGAAGATCTTGAAGATGACGAGAACAGTCCAGAGGCTAATTTAGAAGTTAATGCTGAGACACCATTTGAGGAAGGACAAATGGAATCTGATGGAGGTGAGCATGATGGGGCTAAAGCGACAGAGGCTTTGTCAAATGCTGTGAGAGAGCACATTGTAGTTGAGGCAGATTCTTCAGATTCATCATACCAAAATGCCAAACTACAAAGGGGACAGATAGCTTCTCCTGCAATATCTGTTCAAAAATTTGGATCTTTGGCTGCTATCGAAGCAAAGCCAACCATGCAATCAAGACCTATGGTATGGATACTTGAATATGCTAAAAAACTACTTGTTTTTTCTATCCTTTTTGTTTTGCTTGCAATATCATTGCAGTTATTTAGCCAAGTCTGTTTGCATGATGGTTTCACAGGCAGAAGAAATTGAAGAAGGTGAGATTGTAGCATCCGGGGATTCCCACGGAAATCCAGCAATCCGAAAGCTGTGCTCATGAAAGGGAAGATGGTGAAGAAGAACAAGTTGTACAACTAAGAACAAAGAGAAAGCGTACCATGCGGACCAGGCCTCGCCTCACATCTGAGAAATTAGAGGATAAACCAAATGCCGATAAAAGGCCAATGTACCCTGGAAACTTTTACCATCAGAATTTAAGCCAGATGATGAACTCTGAGCATACTCTGAGCATGGCCGGCCAGGAGGTCCTGGGAGGGATGTTGGGACGGCAAATGAGATAAGCCTTGAAAAGCAAGATCACTTAGGTGGAACAATTAAACGCAGACAAAATGTTCCATCGAAAGAAGATAGCCTTATAGAAACACTCCCTCATCCAAAGCAACGGGTTCTTTTAAAAAATAACCGCTGTAATGGGTACGCTGAGTCTGGACCAAGTGTAACAGAGCATCCTGCAGAAAGGTGGGAACCACGCATTGGTTACACTGGTACTGCTTCAAGCCCTAGAGTGCACATTTCAGAAGTGACTTAAAAGAAGGTAAGACTGTAAGGTAAGACTGTAACTCGTTAGTTTCTACATTGGAACACGATAAAGATTGTTGCCTGATTTCATTTTAGTACTTTAACGTTAATTTTGATAGGGCATTCTGTGAGCCATGCTCTGCCTAACAGGTTTCTATATCTACACTTGATAGGGCATTCTGTGAGCCATGCTCTGCCTAACAGGTTTCTATATCTACACTTGAAAAGGGGGAAAAAGAAAAAGACTCCCTTCCATATTTTTTTTTTTGAGCTTATATGGAAGAAATGCATGTCGATCAATCATATTCTGTAGTGATGTATTGTAAATTTCTGAGCACTCCAATCTAAATCCACCAGAATGAATTCCTTAATATTATTCCGGTTCATACAGTGTATTCTGTAATAACGTTGCACCCTTGTATTTTTAGTAATCCTTATGAGAAGTTGACGTGCCTTAGTTGTGGTTGTGCTGTCCAAAGTTTTTTAGGTAGAGAATCCTGGTTAGCATTGCATGTGATAATGTTGAACTAATTGGGGGTTACCCTAGTGGTAAGACTCTTTGTTTGAAAGCTCCAAGTCATGGTTTGATTCTGGTGGGCAATGCTGAGCTATAAAGTTCTCATGGAACTATATATTTTAGATTGTATCTATATTACAATTATTGCAGGTTCCAACCACGTATCTACAATCCCCACACCCTCTGGTGATGATGTTGAACCAATTATTTATGTTGTTTCATGTCTTTGAATTGTTTTAGCTTTCAGTGTTAATGACTACTACCTGATCATTTAAATTATGCAAGACAATCATAGTGTTTGATAGGAGGCTTGATTATGGTAAGGTGCTTGTTTATCCAGTTGTGAGACCTGTTAAAAAGCCTGGGTGTAGCTACTCAAAAAAGTTTAGGCTTTTACTCATCTACTACTGACCCTCCTGGAAGTTGCGTTGGTGGGATGAGTATTGAGCCTTCAGGTGATGATCCTTGATCATAATTTTTGATAAAATTAAGGATTGTTAAAACTAATTATCAAGGAGACATGCTTTTAGCAGTTCCATTGTTCATCATCCTAAATCCTGTTGCAGTTCTTTGTGTTTTTTATCGGTTACATTTATTATTTTTTGTATATAATCTTGCTTTTCAGTAGCATACTTTATTTTTATATTTTGCTTTGCTTTTCAATGTCCTTCATCTAAGGGTTCATCTTTTTTTAGCATACTTAGTGCAAGAGCCTCTTTATGAAAGTGCTTCAGTTGATATCTAGTTCAAGGAAAAATGACACTTCAGGCTTTCCAAGGATTTTTGTGAACCATAATGAAGCTCAGAATATTGAAGAAAGGCTTGACCGTTTTGAGTACCGTAACGTGCTAGACTTTGTTACAGATGTCCATACGATGTTAGAAAGTGCTATACGGCATCAAAACCATTCTCTTGAGGTATACAATTAGAAATTTTCGATTTTACTAGTATATTTGGTGTGTTTTCTCTTTCTCTCTCTTTTAAAATATTACCATTAGTTTTTACCATTAAAAACTAACATATGTTACTTTTAATAATCAGTTGGTGAAGACAGATAGGTTTATTTTTGCAGCGCATGGCACAAACATTCCCTGATGTAGATTTTTCCACTGTAAAAACTTGAAGCCTGGTGTCAATTGGTCAGCCAGCAGCACCATCTGTTTCCCCCAAACAGCTACCAAATCAACCTAGACCATACAGACCACATGATGACTCCAATTTGACCTCTGACATAGCTCCATTAAAGCACCCATCACGGGCATGTAATGTTGCTGCTGAATGGGAATTGAAGGAAAGGTCGAATCAGAGAGAGGCTATTTTGAGAACACAGAAAGATAACAGTAGCAGAGTTTTTGTTGATGATCAAATGCAGAGTAGTAGTAGGGAACGGAGTAAAGGACATGATGTTCTGGAGGTGACTCATCCCGGTGATCTTGTTATTTGCAAAAAGAAGAGAAAGGATATGGATAAAGTAGTAGTTAAGTCTAGATTAATTAATTCTGTACAGGATATTAGCCAGACTGCTTGAGCTTTGCCACAGAAAGATGTTTGGCATCCTGGTCAGGGAAGACCAGCCCATGGGTGGCCACATTTTTGCTAGTGCTGAGAAGAGTAATTCCAGTGTACTGGATGCTGAAAAAGATGTTCAATGTGCCAAGCCTGTGAAAAGGCTAAGGACAGATACTGGTAAAAGGAGACCCAGTCATACTTGATTTATGTAAATAAAGAAAATCATTTATTCAGTTTTTCACATCCATTCTCTAGAAATTCCTACAATTGTTACAAATTGTAATCTTATACCTATTCTTGGCAAAGTGCTCTTCATTTAGAGTTTCTGATTGTAAAATATGTTTAATAGAGCTTACAAACCCCTAACGTTTTCCCATTGATTTCTAATACACATACAACTTTGTTTCAAGCAATGTTGCTAAGGGTAGGAGATTTTGAGCTTTCAAGTTGGGGGAGGAAATGCTGCTTGCATTTCCACACCAGTTTTGTTCGCTAATTTTGATAAGCCGGCAGTTTTTTTGGGGGTCGTGGAAACGTGCTTGCATGGTTTTTATAAATGTACCTGTTTTACGGGAGCTCCTAAATCTGGGATATTTCCTACGCTACCTGTTCGTAACCTTACCAGATGCAGTTTTAGACTTGCTTGATATTTGACGAATTTGACCCACAGCAAGCGTTTTTATTGATTGTATGCCGCTCACAAAATAAATAAAATGTGAGGTAGCACATTAAGGCCAGGGCAATTTAATTGAATTAATGCTTATAATTTGTCCTACTTGTGAACGCAATACAAGGGAGGTAATTTCTTCGGCTTTCACCCTCTTGTAATCTGTTAAAATACAATATGTAAAATTGGCTTAAAGGTTTGTGGAAATTTGGCCAATATTTATAAAAATTTTTCTCAATCTGTGATATCGTACCCGAAAAGCCTTACACAATATGAAACTTAGCATCATTGATAACTCTTCAACATTGCTTGAGAAAGCCAAATAATAGATTAATTTGCCATGGTTTTATCGTTTCGTCGTTAACAGGCGAACACCATGGCTTGGCATTGTGGACTAATCGTTGCTCTTCGTATTTCAGAGGCTCTGGTAGGGATGCATAAATGGCCCACAGTTGTACATCAGACAATTTAAGACCTCATGTTTTCATGTTTCATTATTAGTACATTATGGAAGTGCGAGATTATTATATCATCATAATGTTTTTTTGCTTTGAAAGGAACCAAAGAGAGCAATACAACACATTGAAAGTGATAATAACATTTTTAAAAAATCCATAATTTGGTGTTACCTATTGGAATGGAACCTTTGATATGGGATTTCCATACCAAGGCACTTACTATTTGATGAACAGTTGCGTATTCCAACACCCAACCATACAAGCTACAAGTGTTCATGTGTGATTGGATCATAATTTGTGGATGGTCAATGTAAGTATAGTAGTGAGTTTATATTAAGTTTGTGATCATTGTCTTCCAATTGAGAGTTAGCGAGGTACAAATTGTATGATTTAACTCTTAGTGAGCTACATGATGAACTGATGGTGATTGGCTCTTAATGATGCTAAGTGTAAACATGGTGGAAATACAGATAATTTCTCTTTCTAAGTATAATAAAACTATAAATCTATTTTATTCAAAGGTGATAAGCATGAGTTCCTGGTTATCTATATACATCATGGGATGATGTGATTGTTATTGGGATTACTAAGTAACTTCACTATTGAGTAAATCAAGCAAAGTCACTATTGGGTTCTCAAACAATTATACTTTATGCTTGAAACCAATCATACTTATTCTACTTTACTAATTGATAAAACCATTTTTTTTCAATCCAATGCGATATCGTATCTATGATATCATAGGTCATGCTACATCATCATTGATACAATGTCTTGGGAGCTATGTATCCCTATAAATATTGACACTTGGGTGCACAAGCAGTAACAATTTTCTCCAACCCTTACCCAAACTCTTGTAGTTTTATTTCGTAGTTTTAGCGATAGTGTGAATGTAAGCAGTGTGGTGTTAAGCAGTTGACTGGAGCAAGTAAATTGTAATTGGGTACAGTTTATGATTGACAATAAAGATTGAGACTGTTTTACATAATTGTAGCATTTTTTAGTTCTTTTATTCTATTGTTTACTTAGCATGATTTTCTATTTTCTTAGCTTAATCATTTACATTCCAAGTACTTTACTTTTATGCTCACTAGTGAAGCGGAATGGGTACGATTGATTTTGAATGTTAAATGCAATTGTTTGGCAACCTAGTGGTGGTCTTGCTTGATACACTCAATAGTGATTCCACTTAGTAATCCCAGTGATGATTACATAAGCTTAAAACATGATCGATAAACTAGGAATGGATACTCGTCACTACTAGGATAAAATAGATTTACACTTCAGCGTTACTTAGATTTAGACTTTAATTCTATTTTCAATCATATTCAACACTAGGAGTAATGAGAGCCTTACAACATTATTTATGATACCCCTCATTGTGAGTTAAACCATACATTCAGATTTCACTAACTCAAAGTGAGAAGACAACCATCACAAGCTTAACATCAACTCCTAGCATAATTACATTGTCCATCTACGGATTATAATCTAGTTGTGCGTGAATACTTGTGACTTGTATGGTAGAGTGTTGAAATACACCACCGCTCTCATCATTGATGCCATTATTGAGGATGTGTTAATGTGTGTTGAGTAGTTGATCTTATAAAGTTTGCTGTATCAAGAATCACAAAGTTTATTCTTTACATTTTTAATCAATTTTGATAACACACATAACTAAATTGTCAAACACACAATATGGCTTCAACACTTAAAGAGAAGTTATCACTTGCTAAAGAGCCACAAAAGAGTAATGGCAGGAGACACGATGATGAAGATTTGAGTGTGCCTATGCAAACAAGGATTTCATATGCTCATATTGATCCCTATTATCCTAATTTCACATTCATCTTTCACTAGGATGAGTAGCTAAGATGGAGAAACTTATAGGGCAACATTGTTTTGCCTCTAAAACATTCAGCACCATCCATGCTTTAGGTAGCCTTAATAAGGATGAACCTGAGCCATGCACAGGAAGGGTATCATGTGACCCAACACATGACTAGGCTGTATCAACTCAAAGAGATGCAAGTATGAAGGGATGTTGTTATGGAGACAAGGCATGAAAATAGCAAAGGAAAGAAAGTCAACCACAGTGTTGTATTAGAAGAAATTAATGACGATGCATTCTTAACAAAAAAACTCCACCACAATCATGAAGACCCCTCACAAACACCTATTATTCATTTGGAAGAACTTGTCAAGGTACAATTGCATTCAACCCTTGCAGAGACACTAAGAAAAGAGGTAGAAGACTCTAAACACAGGTGAAGCTTAAGGCCTAAAGCTTTTGCGGAACCATAAAACGATGAATTATAGAGTCATAAAAAGAGAACTAGTCGACATCATTCTCCAACTACTTCCTCTTCCTCCTCATGGTCATCAACAAATTATGACATAAGGGAATGAAGACTTAGAGATTATGATAGGAAAAGGCATAGGGAAAATGATAAGCATGAATATTGTTGAAGGTGTCCTAATGAAGAAGATGATGAGTATGAATGAAGAAGAGACAAGATTAGATATGAAGAGAGAGAATACTAAAAGCACCAAAGAAAACATCACTACAATAGAGCTCATGAATCCAATGACCATAAAGAACCCTTATTTTCCACTTGCCATATGATCAATATTACAGAAGTAGTGTATATTCCAACCAAACATGTAAGGGACAGTCGCATTAAGCAACTAGACATGAATAATATCCCTAAATTTGCAAGTGGATATAATGCAGATCCACAACACCACCTTTAAGCATTCCATGATGTTTGTGTCCTTCAAAATATTGAAAGTGATTGGGAAAAGCTAAAGTTGTTTCTTGGAACATTCATCAAGGAGGCAAAGAGTTGGTACATAGCAGTAAAACTAGAATTGATTAGAAGATGGAGTACCATGCTTGAGATCTTTAACGACAAGTATTAAACTTACTTAAGAATGTCTAACCTCAAATAGCAAATCTAGGGATGGAAACAAGGAACACATGAGTCCCTTGATGTAGTGATGGGTAAATATTATTCTCTTCTGCATAATGCCTAGGCCATGGATTCTCACAAAGGGAACAACTCAAAAACATTGTTGATGGGTTAAGGAATAAAACTAGAGAAACCCTTGGGGTCTACACCCAAGGAAGATTATCAGAGATGACTATCCATCGTTTCCAAAGGTTAATAGACCAAGTGGGAAAAGAGGAAGGAGAGTTAAAGAAGAGAGAATTAGCTGAAGAATATAATTGAGATCCATTAATTAGAAAATGAGATGTTCGAATGTGTGACAAGCAGGAACAAGAAAACTTGGAAGATGTAATTCAAAAGAAACCTCTACCAATTCAAAAATCAATCAATGATATAGTAACAAAGGTAGAGAAGATGTGGGACTCGGTGGATGAAAAGTTTGCTATAGCTCTTAAGATAATATAAGAAAATACTGAACAAGCATTTAATAAAGGCAAAGATAAGAAGAGAATAGATCATGGACAATAAGGTGATAAGCAAAAAGGAAAAGCTACTACAGTTGAGAAGTGTACTAGTTCAAAAGAGAAGAAAGGATGCAAGGTGTGCTCGTATGAACATCCTAAGGGATGTTGCCCTGTTATGGTTCACTTGCAAGAGTCTAGGGCATATGCACTCAACCAAAGGTTTATTAAAAATAGTTGCCAAGATGGTTATCTTATCCTAAGGGTAATCCCAGATAACCATTCTAGCCAAGCTACTACCCAAGCAGAGCCTACCGTCAATTGCAAAAATAATACTAGTAGCAGTGGCAACAACCTCAAGCATGGGCAATGCCACCGTCGAGGCAACAATATTCATATAGGTAATTGGATCCTTATGGATATTATGCACAATGTCCTATCTTTGTGGGGAATGCTTGAGTTCACACTTCTTCTCATTATTATCTACTTTAGTATTACAAACCTACCACTCCAAGGATGGATCCTAATCTCTACACACATCAACAAGTAGTTGGTCCATCAAACTAACCTTCCAATTTTTTACCATTAATGCCACAACTAGTCATGCAAGGGGAGCTGCCATTACAACCACAAGAAAAGAACATAACAATGGTAGTAAACATGTAGGAGGAGGTAATAGCAAATGAACCTTGATCTAGGAAGCATTGATTCTTCTAAATAAGTCCTGAAGGGTTCAAAGGATGGGGACTCCATCTACATCAATCCCTTCTACACACACTCCTCTAGGGAATACTAGGCTTCCATCTTTTACAGATCTAAGAAGTCTATTGATATATCTACAAGTAGTAGGTCATAAACCATGCAAGGCTCTACTTGATTCTGGGTCAAGAGTGAACTTAATTTCATAGGATATGTACAAGGCATGAAATCTTCCACCACTAAGGAAAAGAAAAATTTGATTAGAGCTTGCAGATCAATCGATCACTGTTCCACTCAGACAAGTGGATGATGTCATCACCACCATCAATGGCTAGTCCTACCTTGTTGATTTTCTAGTAATACATAAGGGAAAAGATAAGGGAGAGTTTCCTATAATAATGGGAAGGACATGACTTAGCATTATGAATGCTAAGATTGGAATTAGAGATTTGTCCTTGAAGATTTCCAAGGAAGATGAAGCTGGCATCATATAACGATGCTAGGTTCCATGTATTGCATATAATGATAATGGATGTAATTATGTGCAAAGAATTTGGGTTGTTAAACAAGGAAAGATCACAACGTGTAATCAATGTTTAGAAGATATGTGTGTGCAACAGTATTTGTGTGTAGTAGCCACAAAAGAAGAAGGCACCTATTGGCTAATTATTGATAAGAGACAGAATCGAAAATATACATGGAACCAGTCAATCAGATCATAAGTTCCTATGTCAAGGAAACAAATAATTTAGAACAGTTATGAAGAAAACACCCCTATGCACATTCACACCAAAAAGAAGATATTGAATGGGGATAGTTAGAGATCCTAGATAAGTTTGAGCCTGAACCGTTGGAACTAAAATCCCTACTAGATGTGCTAGAATATGCCTTTCTAAATAATGGAAAATCGGTAATCATCAATGCCAACCTTGATAAAGACTAAAAGAAGAGATTATTGGAAGTAGTCAATAAATGACCAACAATATTCACACGGTCGTATGATGAGATAATAGGCATTGATCCATGAATATGTCAACATTGGATATACATAGACCTAAGTATCAAGCCATATCATCAACCTTAGAGAAGGTTGAATCTTGAGCTCCAAGAAGTAGTAAAATAAGAATTGGAAAAATTATTAAAAGAAGGATTCATATACCCCATTATAGATAGTGAATAGGTTAGTCCTTTGGTTATTGTTCCAAAGAAGGGTGATAAGTGGAGAGTATGTATTGATTTTTGGTTGTTGAAATTTGTGACATTCAAGGACCATTTCACTCTTTCCTTTGTTTACAAGGTCCTCGATACTATAGTAGGATATCAGTACTATAGCTTTCTTGATGGGTACAATGGATATAAGCAAATTTGCATTGCATTGGAAGACCAAGAAAAGACTATGTTCACTAGTCCATGGGTAATATTTGCTTATAAGAAAATGCCTTTTAACTTGTGCAATGCACCTATCACTTTTCAGAGATTAGTATTGAGTATCTTTTAGAAGCAAATTAGTAATGGCGTAGAAGTATTTATGGATGATTTCTCTACTTATGGGCTATATTTGAAGTAAGCATTAGATCATTTAGAGTAGGTGTTGAAAAGAAGCGTTGAAACCAATTTGAAGCTCAATTGGTAGAAAAGCCATTTAGTGGTCCAAGATGGGATCGTTTTGGGACATAAGGTATTTCAAAAAGAAATAGAAGTAGATTCAAAAAAGATAAGAGTCATTCAAAACATCACCCAAAGGCCACAAATTGTTGAGAAGGTTAGATCATTTTTAGGCCATGCAAGATATTATCGAAGATTCATAGAAACTTTTTCAAAACTAGCAAAGTTGTTGGTAGAATTGACAAAGAAAGATGCACCATTCCAATGGATAGAGCAATGTGATAAGGCATTTGAGACACTAAAATAGAAAGTAATAGAAACACCAATCCTTCAACCTCTAGATTGGTCGAAGCCCTTCCACATAATGATAGGTGCTTCTAATTATGCATTAGGTGTAGTAGTAATGTAGCTTGATGATTAAAAGAGATCATATTACATACACTGTGCTAGTAGAAGCATCACTAGAGTACAACTTAATTACACCACTACTAAAAAGGAGCTTATGGGTATGATGCATGCGTTAGAAAAATTTAGGCATTATGTGCTTAGGTATCCTATCTATGTTCACATGGACCATAGTGCAATTAGATTTTTTGATGAGTCCTATGGTGATAAGGTGGCTCATAATTTTACAAGAATTTGACATCACTATGATTGAAAACAAAGGAATAAAGAACATCATAGCAGATCATTTGTCAAGGCTAAGATGGGAATCATAGGAGTAAGAAGAACCGATATCAGACAAGTTTCCTAATGAGAACTTTTTTAGGAAAATGACAATGATTATCAACTTGATAGAGAAATCATGAATCACTAATTATATGACTTATCTTCTAACACAAAAGCTTCTTGTTGAGTGGAATAGAAAATAGAAAGAAAAATTCTTCCATAAAGTAAAGTGGTATATGAAAATAAATGGAAATATCTACAATACTTGTGCTAATGGACTAGTGAGATGGTGTGTTCAAAGCACCAACAAAGAATTTTATAAGATGTATGTGAAGGACCATGCGATGGTCACTATGCAAGGCGTAGAAAAACACTCAAGCTAATAATGGGAGGCAACTTTTGGCTGATCATATTTTGGAATGCACAGAACTTCACCTAGTCTTGTGAGAGATATTAGTGTGTTGAAGGAATAACAACCAAGAATGAAGGACCAAAGTAAAAAATATAGCCATTGGAACCATTTGACATATGGGGAATTGATTTCATGGGATCCATCACATCGATGTCAAACTAGAAAGCATACATCATAGTAACAATTGATTATGTACCAAATGGGTAGAAGCAGTTATAGTTAAGGATTGTACCATGAAAACAACTACTAAATTCTTTCAATAGCATGTGGTAAACAGATTTTGAGTATCATGAATGCTCATATAAGATAACATAACACACTTCATGGGTAGTATATTCAAAAATATCATGCAACAACTTGGGGTGAGCCATAAGTTGACTACAACATATCATCCTCAAGAAAATGGTCAAGTGGAAGTGACTAACCCAAAAATTACATGAATGTTAATTAGAACTATTAGTCGTTTTAGGAAGAATTGGAGCACTAAACTAAATGATGCTCTATGTGACTATAGGACCACATAGAAATTTTCTATAGGATATTTTGCCTATGAGCTAGTCTATGGAAAATTCCCTTTACTACCAATTCAAGCAAAGCTACAAATGTTAGCTATTGCTAGAAAACTTGACATAGACTTGAGCCTATCATAGAAAGAATGTCTTATGAATCTTAATCTTTTAGAGGAAAATAGACTTTTAGCTTTGATGAGCAACAAAATATATAAGAAGTACTCCAAACATAGGCATGATGCAAGTATTTGACAAGTATCAATCCAACTAGGCGATAAAGTCCTATACTATAATCCTAGTCATGTGCCATAGAAGGTTAGGTTCCAAACTTTATGGGAAGGACATTATATCATCCATGCCACATATCCTTCAGGAGCCATGGAAATTTACCGCCCAATGTATCCACACAAACTTATTTTAGTCAATATTTAACATGTCAAACCATACTATGAATATCCCAATTCTTCTATGAACTCTACCTAGCTCAATAAACCATCTTATACCTATTTGATCTTTTGGTTAATAGTTTCCAATGATAGTCATGGGGGGTGCCCTATATGATCCTTAGGAACCAAATTGAATCTTTTTCTTTTTCTTATTACTTTTTCACATTCTTTGATATCTTTTCATTCTTTTATACTTTTCCATTTCTTAATCCTTTGGTATTATTTGATATCTTTCAATTTCTTTCTCTATTTTTTCATTTCCTCTATGATTTTCATCATATGTCTTGTACATATTTGTGTTGATTATTCTAATAAAGTGCAAGAAATAAAGTAAGATGTAGTCCTAATAAGGTGAAGATTACCCTATATTATTAAATTGTGAAAGATTGATTCTATATACAGTGAGACCACATCATCTATCCACTCATTTTCAATAATAAGAGGTTCTTACCATGGACATAGTGATATTCTTCTCTCAATAAAACTAAAATAAACTTGTGATCATTATGCCTAGATAGAAAAGTGAAGAACCAAGTGGAAATGAAATGGGTATGACATCAAGGGGATTTGTGGATTCTCTAAAACTACTATTGTGAGTTCTATCTTGTTAAGATAGTATTGTTCTCTTGAGTTCTAATGAAAAATGAAAGTAAGAGTACAATAAGTGTTGCCTTACCATGTCACTAGAAAGACATGTTACCCATGCCTGAAGGTAGTCCTATGGTAAGGTTGACATAGTAAAAATAGAATAAAAGTATAGAATAAAATTTTTGGGGGTCCCACTAGAAAGACATGTTACCAATGCCTTAATGTAGTAGACTTCTTAAAAATCTCAAAAATAAAAAAAGATGTGCTATTAATAAACTCCTTTCTTGAACTACATTTCCAAGTGATAATACTTCTTGCAACAGTGGTAGTCTTATGGTTGTTAGTCTTGGGGATGATACAATGCACTGTCATTGGACAATGGTTAGGACTTGGTTTGAATCTTAGATGGAAAGACTAATGATTACTTTAACGACATATCACACACAAGGATTTATTATGCTTGTGGTAAGACACCTCACATCCCAATTTCTGTAATTCCTTCTAGTTTCATTGCATCTCATTAGTATATTTAATCATAATTTTATGATTTTGTATAATATAGTGTTATTTTCCCAATCTAGTGATACTAATGTGTGTGTTTTGCAAGATAGGTATGTTTAACACTTAATTCCTTGAGTGCATATGGGCACTTTTAGGCATGGTTATACAAGGGCACTAAGGGCTAAAGCCTGCTTTAGGGATAATCCACTTGTATAACTCTTGTACCTCATATCTGACGACCAATTCCACATCATCTTTTACCTCCTGAGACACTTTAGCACTCAATTTTACTTCCCACAAGTCTTATAATTCATCCATACGTTAAGAATTCTCAATCCATCTCATATATACTCGATAAAATTTTGTTGCCTAAGATTCCTTATAACCTTTGAATGCCAAATTTTTGAAATCCAAGCATCATCTATGATTCAAGACCCTTTAGAAAGCCTTTATATTTTCCAAATTATCTAATTGACTTAATTTTTCCATGAAAATCTATGAAAAATTCAAAATTCTTCAATGGTGACATTATAACTATGATGTCACATGCCCTACGATGTTGCAACTACGATGATAGTATATAAATAGTATACATGCACAAGAGTTAGAAAATTTTTTCATTCTATCATTTCATAGTAACAATAGTTTTTGAGCTCTAGCAATTAAACTTCCCGACACCATAACTTCCTCATTGTAACTCCAATTTGAGAAATTCTTAAACTTGCTTGATCTCAAAGTGCTCAACTTAGTTGTAGGATGGGGGGAAAAGGTTTATTGCATGTAGTTAAGGATAAGACAATATAAAGGGTAAATATAAGGATATAATAAGAATATTACAACTAACCAATCAAATTGAAGCTAACTAACCATACCAACCATTTAAGGTCATAATAAATGAGAAAATGATAATTTTGGAAGGTCATAATAATCAAGCATATAATAATTTGGGATTTCTTTTTGAAATTTCTCTAACTTTACAATCATGATAAGGGCCATAATTAATAAAAATAATAAGAACTAGATCATACCAAGGACATGAGAAAGGATTATGAACCATTAGGAGTTGATTTTAATTTCTTAATCTTTAATGATAATAGATGGTCCCAAAGAGACTTGTAGTAGAAGGACCTTCACAGCATGGTAGCAAAAGACCAATGGGTTACAAAAGAGGCCAAGCAAGAGAAAAAAAATTTGTAGGTTAAACATGTAGAGTTAGAGGCTCAATCATTCAACATTCACCAACAAAATCATGCCATAGAACATTTAGCCCAAGTAGAAGTAAAGACACCACTAGCCCCTAAATAGGGACAACGTCTCACACTATTTGATGGCTACCTCTACACTATTCAAGAAAAGTCCATAATGTCTATGGTCATTATGACGCTGAACTTTGGCCCATTCATGGAGTTTTCTCTGGAAGTTGTTAAGGTGAAACTTCAAGTATCTTCATTATAGCCAACACTATCTAATAATGTCAAATGGTACTTGGGAGAAGTTTACTAGTTTTGGTGAAATAAACAAGATGATGCAATAGTAAAGATTGAAGGGGTCTCAAAGCCATATTCAGTTGAGGCAATAGTAAAGGCATTAACATACCAATTGTCAAAGTGAATGTTGCATAGATTTCCACAAGATCTAACAGTGATGACAGGAAGCTATTGCTATAGAGAGCTTATGGGAAAGAAGAGAAAGATTACAAAAAGCTCACTGCTTTCAAGATTAGAACGTATCACTTGTTTTCAAAAATGAGGCTCAATGGGACCTCAACATATGCAGCCAGAGGAAGTGCAATATTGGTGAAAAAATTTAATGCTAACACCATCCATTTGTTCTTCTTGGAGATTTAGAGGTAGTTCGAAGAGAAGAAGGTAGGGAAATTATCATTACCATTCCCTTGCCTTATCAGGAAGCTATGCAAGTGAGGATCCTAGGATACACCAATGATGTTCTATGAAAATCCTAGAATGTATCCAATGTCGAAATGTCAAAACCAATGCCATCCAAGAAGGGTCAGCTAGAGAAACTAACAGGCACTAAGGGTGCTTCAGGATCTACATCAACTGGTAACATTCCAACTACTAGTCAATAATAGCAGGCATGACCTAGAAGACAAACACCTACAGGTGATAGACATGAACATCAAGCATCACCATCACCATAAGATTACCATTCCTCAATGAGCCATCTACATCAGATCATAGATACTATGAGTTAGGGAGCAAGGGAGGGCTCAACCTTATACAGAGTTAAAGAAAGCTCTACAAGGCCTACATTTTCTACAGATCTTGTTGGTACGTAGGTATCCTTGCAGGTAAGAGGAGAATACTAGGCACAAAAAATATTAAGGAATGCTGCATCCTTTTAGGTGATGTCCAAAGCTAGTGAAGGTGCCATAGTTATAGTCATGAAACACCCGAATGTAGTAGGAGTAGTAGAGGTAATAACTGACCACATTGAAAAGTCATTCAATGTTCCTATTATGCTATCGGTTGATATTTTTGGAGTAGAGATGCTCAAATGCTAGTAAGTACCTCTATGACACCCATAGAACATAAAGATGTACTTGAAAGACTATTGCAAATAGGCTAGGTCATGTAGAATCTTTTTGATATCCCTAGTGATATTACTATAGTGTAGCTTGACTTAATAGCCACAAAAGGAAAGTTTCTAATGGTAAAAACAAGGGTAGAACATGCTGAAAATGAAGTGTACAGGCTATAGGAAGAATTGATAGCTTTAAGAGAACAGCTAAGGGACCTTGCACGATTTGTTGCCCTAGACCAACTAGTGCAATACAGAACTGATTAAGTAAGGTACCCAATTGCTAGGAATATAGATGTAGAGATGGAAAGAGAGAAGGTTGTGTGAAATTCCTTAGTAGAAGAAGTCTAAATATACAAACATATCAAATTTCTCACTACTGTGAAGAAGGAGAATAAGAAACTTACTATCGATAACACAAGGTTGATTAACATTGAAAAAGAAAAAAATGTTCTTAAGGAAAGAAACCATCAACTACTACAATAATTCATTGAAGTCAAGCGAGACATGAACAATTTGGCCTATGAAAATGAGATCCTATCAATGGAGGAAGTATGCATCATTCAATAAAAGTTAGCTATTGAAGCAAGTGCATGGAAAAACAAGGCTAAGAAGCATGATAAGCTGAAGGAGAATTTCAGGGACCAAGTCAGAATGTATAAATCAATAAATGAAAAGGAGATCTAGGTGGCCAAAGCTAGAATCAATTCCATGACTATCCAAACACTAGATTGGCAACCCATCCTAGACAACATAGCCCACATCCACTAGCCCGAGATAAAGAACAAAGACCTATAGATTAAAGACTTGATAAAATGGATGAGGTTAGCTAATCTTTGATATGCTAACTTGGCTATGTTGATAACAAGACAACCTTGAAATGAGCTCGAACAATAGGTAGTAGCTATATATGCCATGTACAAGAAAATTTTGCTAATAGGAAGGATGTTTTGTAGAAGCTACATGTCACAAACTCTGAGCTTGAAATTGTTAAAGCTAGTTACTAGGGATAGAAGGATGTTGTAGCAAAATTGGCATGTTCGATGATATATTATTAGAAATTAAGAAAGGCAGCTAGGGCTTTTAAAGATGAATGATGACATTTTGCAACATGATATGTAAATTCCAATAAAATGTTTTCACAATTGCCATGCCCATGGAATGTACTGACTCCATCCAACATTGCATAATCTCCATGGATAGTACATGACCCTAGGATAGAGGAAGAAAAGCTTTAGGCACTTCTAAACAGAGCCCAATTTTAGAAGCCTAATGATAAGGGGAAGAAGTTGATGGAGGAGCCTCCACCGCTTGGAACTTAAGGCCTACATCAACCTACTTTAGTTTTTCTTTTTATTTTGTTCTATTTGTTGAATGTCACTTGTGTCCAATTTTTGTAAAAACACCAATGTGGCATTCAAAGTCATGTAAATAGTTAAGTCAAAGCTACCTTCCAATTTTGTAAGGGACTCTATGTTTGTTTTATTTTAACTTAAGGATAATTTTTCAATCAATCATGGGGGTATGATGAAACCATTTTTTCAATCCAATGTGATATTATATCAATGATATCATAGATATGATGTTGTAGCTTATGCTACGTCAATGTTGATTTGATGCCTTGAGAGTTGCACAACCCTATAAATATTAACACTTGGGCATACAAGTTACAATAATTTTCTTCAAACCTCACCCAAACTCTTGTATCTTCATTTCATAGTTTTAGAGATAGTGTGAATGCCTATAGTGTGGTATTAAGAAGTTGACCAAAGTCTTTATTCAAGTAAATTATACTTGAGCATAGTTTATGACTGGAAATAAAGATTGAGACAATTTTACATCATTGTAGCATTCTTTAGTTCTTTTATTCTATTGTTTACCTAGCATAATTTTCTATTTTCTTAGCTTAATCATTTACATTATAAGTACTTTATTTTCATGCTCATTAGTTAAGTAGAATGGGTATTACTAGTTTTGAGCATTAAGTGTAATTGTTTGGTAACCTAGTGGTGGTCTTAGTTTATTCACTCAATAGTGATTTTACTTGGTGATCCTAGTGATGATTACATAAGCCCAAGATGTGATTGGTAAACTAGGAATGGATACTCATCGCTACTAGGATAAAATAGACTTACACTTAAGCATTACTTAGATTTAGACTTTAATTCTATTTTCAATCATGTTCAACACTAGGAGTAATGAGAGCCTTACAACATCATTTATCATATGCCTTAATATTGATGGGATGCGATATCACATGGGCCACGATATCGCATCCCTCGCAATATTGCGTATGTGATATCGTGTCGTCCCCTGCGATATCACATACGCGATATCGCGGTGCGCCATCATATCTATAAATAAGATGCAACTTTCCCTTGTTTCAGAATCCTAGGCTAGAAGTAGGGAAACTCTAGCAAATTGATCACTCTAGAGATAAAATATTTTCCATGTGCCTGCAGTAGGAGTCCCAAAGTGAATGGATCTTTATTCGAGCAACTTTGTACCTGAATGCAAGTTGTGTACGGAAATAAAGAGGAGCTTTTCGGATAAACCTTGAAGTGCATGGAATAGGATTTTATTACATGTTATTTCTTACATGTTATTTATTACCTACTGTAGCACGAAATGAGTACGACTTGATTACGAGCATTTACGGATGTCTACGGATAATCAAGGAATGGATGCTCATCGCGATTAGATTCTCTCTCACCCTAAACTCCTAGAATGTGGGATGAGTACGAATTGATTACGAGAATTTAAAGATGTGTACGGATAGTCAAGGAATGGATGCTCATCACACTTAGGCTAGTTAATTGCCTCAGTACGACCATTTCAAGCACGTGCGTTACGTGTGGTGATCCCAGCAACGATTAGCGTTTGGTAGCCACAGTTGCATAGGTTCAGGGTATGTACGGTAAGTGGGAACGAATGTTGAAGCTAGGTAATATAGTCTTAGTGCATTATTTAGAGTTAGTACTTAGTTTCTCAACCCTTCACCCTTTAGCATAGAAGACATAAAACATAAAAACCATAAAAATCATATACCTCAGACTTGCTTAACCATACACCGTGACAAATATAATTAAGTCTGGGAAGACAACGAATAATTAACCCTAAGTGTTCCAAGAGGCGTGTAGGCATTTAGTCTGTGGAGTTCAACTAGATCATGCGTGATACACTCGTATTTGTATGGTTGAGTGTAGGGATACACGCCACTCATCAAATATGAGTTAAGCCATACATTCAAATTTCACTAACTCAAAGTGACAAAATAACGATCATGAACTTAACATCAAATTCTAGCATAATTACATTGTCTATCCATGGATTATGATTAGGTCATGCATGAACACTTGTGACTTGTATGATAGAGTGTTGGGATACACCATTGCTCATCACTAATAAACATTGGAATTGTAAATGACTTAGTAAAAGTAAACACTATAGAAAGATAAAACTATGTTAAGTGAGATGCTACAATAATGAAGAGCAATCTTGATCTTTATTTCCATTCATGAATTATGTCTATGAAAAATCCACTTGAATAAAGATTCTATACAACTATAATTCACCATACTACATGCATTCACTCGAACTCTAACTTCAAGAAAACACATTGTAAAAATTATGCTAAGTGTTGGGAAAAACTTGTTTTTAACGCAATGGTGGGTTAGTATTTATAGGCATGACCATGGCCCACTACATTGTATCTATGATGATGTATATAGAGATATGATATTGTAATCTTTAACATAAATAGTTTCATCATATCCTCATGAATGACTAAAAACTCGTTCTTGAGTTTAAGAAAAAGAAGGAGAAAGTTCCTTACAAACTTGTGGGGTTACATAGACTTTGACATCATGACACAATTTACATGATTAATTGTTCTATAAATTCCACATTATGGTTCAAGTGGTGTTACAAAATTATTATGCAATGCATAATTGACATTTATGACAAAATAAACAAGATAATACAAAACAAAAACAAATAAAGTTTGATGTAGCTTTCTTCAAGTTCTAGGTGAAAACGGCTCTTCCATTGGCCTTTTCCCTTTCTCTTCTAGTTTCTAGAGTTTATATCTATTTAACAATACTCTAAGCTTTGCTTCCTCTGACCTAGAATCGTGTATTGTCCACATGAATCCAACAATGTTGGTTGGAGTTGGTACTACCTAGGGACATGGTGATTGTGAAAACATCTTATTAGCCTTAATGTACCATGTTACAAATTGCATCTTTTCTTCTTCAAAGGCCACTTTCTTTAGCTCTTGATAATTTTTCATTCTTCTAGCTAGGTTTTCTACTACATCTCTTAAATCCTAGTAACTATCCTTGACTTCTTGTAGTTCAGAGTTGATTATGTGAAGCTTCTAATGTGCATCTTTTTTATTCCCAAACTTCTTTTCATACATTGAGTGTACTATAGCCACTTGCTGCTCCAATTTTGTTCCTAGCCTACCTACTCTTAACATGGCCAAGTTAGCATTTCGATGATTTGCTAACCTCATGTATTATATTACGTCCTTAATTTGTAGGTCTTTATTCTTTACTTTGGTATGATGAACATGGCCAAGGCTATCCAATATTGGTTTTTGGTCAGGTGCTTGTTCTATGATGGAACTGACTTTGGCTTTGGCCATCTAGATTTCCTTCCCATTGATTTTCTTATACATGTCCACTTGATGCTTTTTTTGCCTTTCATGCTTCTTGGCCTTGTTTTGCTACATGCTAATTTCAATTCTTGAATTTTTTCTTATTGCCCATGCTTCTTCCATTGATAATGTTTTGTTCTCATTCTCTAATTATCTTATATCAAGGTTGACTCTAATGAATTACTCTTCCAATTGATGGATGCTTTCTTCTAGTATAACTTTTTACTTCTCAATGTCCATCAACCTAACATTTTAGGCAAAAATATTTTTATTCTCTTCTTCTAATGCATTAATAGCCTTAATAGGTGCATACGTCTAGGCATTTGCTAGTAAAGAATTCCACATTGCATTCTTCTTTTCTATCTCCATTTGTTTTTTTGTCATCAATTGACCAATTTCCTCATCTCTAAATTGTGCAAGGTGGTCAGGTGCAATGTGTTATGCAAGGTCTTTTCTTTTAGCTTGTAGTGCAACTAATTCTTCTTGTAACCTTTGCACTTCACTCTTTGTGGTTGCATCCTAATTTCTACCATGACAACTTTACCTTTTATTGAGATTAGTTCTAATTAGACTACAGTGATATCATTAGGAAATCAAAAAGATTCTATAAGACTTGTTTGATCTATAATAGTCTTTCTAGTACATATTCATGCCTTGCAGGGGTTATTAATGTTTCCACTAAGGTTTCCATATCTTTAGTTCTTTTAGTATCAGCTAGTCACATAATTGAAACATTAAAGTATTTCTTAAGTAATTCGTTATAACTTCTGTTTCTCCTACTGCATCTTGATGTTGCATTACTATAACTATGGCTTCTTCTCTTATCTCTAATATTACTTGAAAGGATGTAGCATTCCTTAAATTTTGNCAAGTAACGACAAATGATACCTAGAGGAAGTCTATTGATTTTTGTAAAATAAATAAGATAATGCCACAATGAAACTTGAGGGAGTCATAATGCCATACTCTATAGAAGAAATTACAAAGGCACTAAATATACCAAATGTCAAGGCCAACATAGCTCAAATCTCCATAGGGTTTGATAACAACACAAGGAATTTATGGCTATAGAAGACATATCAAACCATTGAAGTATAACGGATTATCTATTGTTGAGAAAATCTATTTCAAAATTGGGACATACCACATATTCCCAACGAAAAGGCTTAATTAGACGTCCACCTATGCTACTAGAGGAAGTTCTATTCCCATGGAAAAATTCCAAGTTAACATCTCTCATTTGTTATTCCTAGAAATATAGAGAAGGTTTGAAAAGAAAAAGATAAGGAAACCTACTCTACCATTCTANATTATGACTCCCTCAAGTTTCATTGTGGCATTATCTTATTTATTTTACAAAAATCAATAGACTTCCTCTAGGTATCATTTGTCGTTACTTGAAATGGTGGACCATAGGGGAGAGGCTTATAGTTGCTCCTAGTTCTCTATAGGTGTGAACTCCTTGAAGTATCTAAAATTTAGTTCTACTATAACAATTGACATGATGGCCTTATCTTGAATGGCCTGTAGACACTCATTGAAAAGTGTAAGGCATTGTCCTTATTCTAGAGTTGGTGGTGCATTAGCTTCTACCTATGTAGATATACCTATTGCATGTGTGGGCTACTGGATACTATATGATTGTGTCTCTTACTTCACATGAGGAGTTTGTTCTACACTTATTCCTTTACCTCTTCCTCTAGGTCTTTTCTTCCTTGGTTGTGATAGTCCTTAGCTTTGGGCCTCTTTGGTGCCTTTTGAAATTACAGAAAATTTAGGATGGCCCAAATGTTTTAGAAATATTTCTAATGGTTCATAAACTTTCATTATATTTTGAGTTTTGATCAAAATATTTATTCATTATTAACTTTATTTTCAATTTGGATTGCAAAGTTAGAAAAATTTGTTATTAAGATAAAATGCTTTATAAGAAAAACCCTTAACTAAATAATTTCTAGTAGTTAAAAGAAAATTTATCTTAAATGACCTATTACAATATTTGATTTATTATGTAAAGCATATTCAAATGGTCATTTGGAAAGAAACATTAGGTTTATTAACTTATGTTGGATTAGAATGGGATTGTATTTTATTATTCTCACCCTTATTCTATTCTTCTAGGTGTTAGAAGAATTTGGTGTAATTTACAAAATACTATACGTAACACTCTCCCCATGACTAAGTTGCTCACTTTATGAGCAAAAGGATTCAAGAATGGTGCGAATTGGACATGTGGTGAGGAAAATGTGGAGCTTTGAAGTTTGAAATTTAGAAAAACAACATGAACTGAGGCGTGAAATGAGAAAATAAAATTTTTTCCTAATGGTCTATGCATATATATAGATTTTTATAAGAGATAGATCATAGATACAACATTGTGGAAGTGATATTGTAGGAATTCATATAGCGTATCTACAATATCATCATTAAACTTTTCAAAATTTTTGTGAGTTTTGATGGAAAAATGAACAAAATGAATAGTCTTTAAGATGTCACAATAATCCAAAGGGTTCTTGATTATAGATGTTTCTTAAAGTATAAGAATTGATTATCAAAAGTGTGTGAAAGAAGGAGTTTGGGCAAGGTAAGTCAATTAAGGTTTTTCTTTTTTTTCTCTCTCTCTCTTTTTTAAGGAGATGGTTGATCAAAATTGCTAAAATTATGAATGAATATGAATATGTAGGAAAACCACAATGATTACTTAAGTATTCAAGAGGTAAAAGATGATGTGGGGTTGATCATCAAGTATGAAACACAAGAGTTATACAAGTGGATCCCCCCCCAAAGTAGGTTATTTTCCCTAATACCCTTGTATAAGCACACCTACAAGTATCCGTAGGCACTCAAGGAGTTAAATATAAATCATACCTATATTTCAAAAAATACACATATTAGTATTTCCTTAATAAGAAATAACACTATATTATTCAAAGTTATCAAATTATGGTTGTAGCAGGGATTGCAAAAAATGAAACATGAGGTGTCTTAACATAAACATAATGAATTGTATGTTTGATGCATGGTTAAAATGATCATTAGAATTTCCATCCAAGATCCAAACCAAACCCATATCATTTATTAGTGACATCACATTGTATCATCCCAAAATTGACTACCACAAGCTTATCATAATTGCAAGAAATATTATCACTTAGTAATGAAGTACAAGGAAGTAATTTGTTAACTACATAGTTTATTTAAAAGGAGACTTGGCCATTAGATAAAGGAGTGCCTTCAGATATGGTTAACATGTCTTTCTAGCCCCTTAAATAATGCTGGTTCAAGAAACCTTGAAATTTCTAGGAAGTCATCTACCTTCAAGCATGAGTAACATGTCTTTTTAGTAGAACCCCAAAACATATTTATTATTTGTATTTATTATGTTATTACTATGTCAAACTTATAAGAGGACTACCTTTAGGCATGGGTAACATGTCTTTCCAATGACATGACAAGGTAGCACTTATTTTAGAACACAGTTGCATTTTTTGTTAGAAGTCAAGTAAATAATACAACTTAACAATGTAATAAGACTCATAGTAGTAGCTTTAGAGAATTCACAAATCTACTTCATCTACCTTTAAGCATCGGTAACATGTCTTTTTAGTAAAATCCCAAGAAATATTTATTATGTCTATTTATTCTGTTATTACTATGTTAACCTTACCAAAGGACTACCTTCAAGCATGGGTAACATGTCTTTCTAGTGACATGGTAAGGCAACACTTATTTTAGAATACACTTCCATTTTTTGTTAGAACTTAAGTAAATAATACAACTTAACAATATAACAAGACTCATAGTAGTAGCTTTAGAGAATCCACAAATTCCTTTAATGTCAAACTCTTTTCATTCCCTCTTGGTTCTTCACTATTCTATCTAGGCATTATGATCATAAGTTTATTTTAGTTTTATTGTGTAAAAATTGTCATTATGTCCATGGTAAGAACCTCTTATTATTGGAAATGAGCATATTGATGATGTGGTCTCATTGTATATATAATCCTTTAATGATTTTATAACATAGAGTGAAATTTTTATTGTTTCAACTACATCTTATTTATTCTTTTACACTTTATCAAACAAATCAACAAAAATATGGATATGAAAAATGGTAAAACTATTAATGAATGAGAAATGGATAAGAGGAGAAAAACATATAAATAATTTGAAAGATATTGAAAAATGAAAAAATGATAAGAAATATGAAAAATGTAAAAGAATAGAAAAGATGTTAAAGAATGTAGAAAATGGTAAACAAATTTAAAAAGCATGAAAAAAAATATAAACCAAAAAATTGTAAAACAAAAAATTTAAAATGCACTTATCAATTCTTGATTCAAGCTAGGGTACCTCCCCCATGACTAAAATCATAGGTGAGTATTTGGAAAATGGATCGTAGATCCCTAGGACATACACTCTAGATTTCTTATTTACCATCCTTAGTGATTTATGCCTTTATTTATTGTCCCATGTGACATTGATGATAATTAAATTTTGATCATTTGAAGACACATATCTTATTGGACTAGATGATATTATTATTTTAAGAAGGTTCTCATATGTTTTATTGTTTATTCTAAATTTGAGCTTTTGAGTCTACATGTTCATTACTTGTTGGTGTATGATCATGGTTTACGATATCCTTTTGCAAGTTCTCATTTGGGTTATTTTCTTGGGGTAGAAGTTGATAAGTGAGTTGGATGTTTCCATGCATGGTTTAGAAAATTTTATGTTCTTATTTCTTGACCATTGGGTATATTTTGGTTTAGTGACCATTGTTTCTTTTTGCATACATACTTGTTTATCAAATTTATTGTGGGCTGGTGTAAGGATTGTGTTAGTGCTTTAAAATTTTAGTTCACAACTGCACCCTTCTTAATTGTAAGTAATGCATAGAATTCTTTGCGTTTGTATAGCTTATTGCTCATGTTCCTTGGAAACTTCTAAGGACAAGTCTCTCATTCTTAGCTTTGCATCAATTTTACTAAGCCATGCTCTCCCCATAATGATAGGAAAGTCCCTGTTATCATTCTTCCCATCGATCACAAGAAATCTTCTAGATAAGACCACCCATTAATAGTGTTCATCACATCTTCTACCTATTCCAAAGGAATGGTGACTAATTGGTCTACAAGATCTATTCTTATGTTACACTTTTTAAATAACGGTAGGTTCCATGCCTTGTATGTTTTTTGAGATATCAAGTTAACTCTAGAACTTGAGTCTAATAGAGCTTTTCATGGTGAATTTATAGCAATTTGTAAATAAATGAAAGGACTTCTAAGATTTATTCTTTTCTTAAGAATATTTCTTACTCTTATCTAATTTGATATTATATTAGTTAGCATGAAAGTTGTTAGGTTTTTTTCTGTTAATGTTGGAATCATAGTACTATCTTGAGAACTTCATGTAGAAGGAGTAGGTGTAGATGAAGTTCCATAACTTCAAGCCTTTTTTGGACTTGTCCTAAAGAAAGGATGTTTTCTAGATTTGCATTTAGTATTGTAGGTATGATCCTCTCTTTATATCGTAAATACCATGGTAACACTTTTCTGCTATGGTTGTGTTGGCAGTTCTCCTTGCACTACTGGTAGTGGTCTAGGTGGTAATGAATTTCGAGCTTGATAAGAGGGACCCAATGTTAATTGAGACATGTAAGAATGAGGATCCATGTGTGAGGTTGTGGATCTATGGTATTCAGGTGGATAGTAGGGAGAGAAAGTATGAACAGAAGTGTTTTCAGGAGAGATAGCATGTTGTACATAGTATCCATAGGGATTTGGTTATCTATATGGATATTGTTGTCTTTTATATATCCATGGGAAAATGAAAATAATATGCAAATAGTAAGAAATGAGAAATTGATAAAAAATAAAAATATATCAAAAAGAGAGAAATTCACCTAATCAATTCTTTATTATTTAAACCCAACTCCCCCATGATTGTGTTTGAGAGTAGAGTGTCTAAAAATGAACTTTGCTTGTAAAGTATCTTGGATAGCTTAAGGTTAAATGTTTTTTTGAATGATTTTACCTATTGAATGTTAATTAGAATTATGTTATTACATATTGAATGATGATAAAGGTGCAAGCAAAAAAAACTGTAGAGGATATGAATAAGCTATATTTCCTATCATAATGTTTATATTTTTTATTTTGAGGTAAATGGTTGGAATTATAGTACAATACCTTATTTCCTTGTTTAAGGTGCCTAATTTTATGATTGTACCTCTATTTTGAATAGACTATGAATCTCATTATGCACGAGAGCATTCATTTTGTTATTATCTTGCAATTTTAAAATCATTAATTGTTCTTTTTGTGCTAGATTGAGATGAAGGTTAAGTTTAGAAACGATTGCTAATGTTTTTAGCTTAGAATTCTTAGGTAATTTTAACAATTTTCCATATATAAGCTTATAGGAAGTGTGCTATATACAAAATTTTGAGGTTGATTGATAGTTCCATAGGGCATTTTTAAGTTTACTATTCTAATCCTTCATGTAGTAACTAATTGTTTCTGTGAAAATCCTACTAATATCTCTATTAGTAATCTTTCATTTACTGTTTGCTTGAGGGTGGGTACGATGTAGTTAACTTATGTTTTCTTGCTATGCATTGTATTAATTTTTTGAATGTTACTTATGTCAAGTGTGTCTCATTATTAGAAGTTAGTGAACATAGGTCCAAACTAGATAATAATTTATTGTTAAAATAGTGATGGGCCGCGATATCGCATCTGTTGCGATATCACATCCCCTCGTGATATCGCGTACGCGATATTGCATATTCCCTGCGATATTGCGTATGCGATATCGTAGTTCACCGCAATGTCTATAAATAAGAAGCAGCTCTCCCTTATTCGGGATCCCAGTTTTATTGTAGTGAAACTCTGGCAGTTTGATCCCTCCAGAGTTAGATTTTTTCCCGTGTCTATCTATAGTGTGGTGAATGTAATTGTATGGTGTCTTTATTCGAGTGTGACGTACTTGGACACATACACGACCAGCAATAAAGATCAAGATTACTTCATCATTGCAGCATTCACTTTGTTTGTTTATTTATTTAATGTTATTTATTGTTTTCTCTCTTAGTAACGCGGAATGAGTACGACTTGATTATGAGCATCTTCGTGTGACTACTTGGTAACCCAGTGGCATACCTAGGATCTATGCTTGGTAATCCCAGTGGTAGTCGTGCACCAAGATGTGTACGGTTAGTCAAGGAATCAGTTGCTCAACGCACTTAGGCTACTGACTTGATATGAGTATGACTTGATTATGAGCATTTAAGTGTGACTACTTGGTAACCCAGTGGCGTATCTAGGATCTACACTTGGTAACCCAGTGGCGTATTTGGGATCTACGCTTGGTAATCCTAGTGGCATACCTAGGATCTACGCTTGGTAATCCTAGTGGTAGTTGTGCACAAGGTCCAAGATGTGTACGGTTGATCAAGGAGTCGGTTGCTTGTCGCACTTAGGCTAGATTAGATTCTCTTACCCTTTCCTCCTAGCTTAGCTTAGTTAATATTATTTTCCACTATCTTCAGGAGTAGCATAGAATTAGGAACACATCATACACCTCACTCTAGACTAAACCATATGTGACAAATATAAATACTAGTCTAGGTGGGAAGATAGTGAACTGCGACCTAAGGTTAGCAATCTAGGTGCTACAACTAGTCCTTCTATGGAGTTCGATTGGATCACGCATGAGAACGCTTGTATTTGTGTGGTTGAGCGTAGGGGTACCTTTGCCACTCATCATTGGTGTCGTTGCTGGGGACGATGCTAGTTATCTAGATTAGTTAAATCATACAAGGTCGCTGTAAAGAACCTAACGATATATCTCTTAGAAAGAAGAACTAATTATAAAAGAAGTCACACATAAATTCACACACAAATTCACAACCATGCCTCTCCTGCAAGATAATAATAACGTCACACTTAGTGAGGAAGTTCATTGGAGAACCAACGAACTATATGACGATGAAGATTGGAGTATACAACCTGAAGTGGGAATTTCTTATAAAAATGAACAAAAACAATGTCATCCTAACACACAAAGACATAAATTACCTGATGAAGATGAAGCCCCACTGGCCACTAAAAGCCTAACACAAATACAAGAGGCTGTTCAAATCTCACGTAGGCATCGTAAAGAGAGCCGACTACCTAGGCTTGATTTAAATAACTTTCCAAAATTTTTAGGAGGCTATGATTTAGGTCCGCATCAACATTTACTAGCCTTCTACGATGCCTGCACATGGAACAACATTAATAATGGTTGGAAAAAACTTAAGCTCTTTCCTATGACACTCATTGACCAAGTTAAAGTATGGTATAGATCGTTAAAACCAAATTGAATACAACACTGGTGGAAGCCTTTAACAAAAAATATCAAACCTACGCAAGAGTGTCAGCCTTGAGGAAAAAAATCCAAGGATGGAAACAAGCACAACATGAACCCTTGGACATGGCCTTAGAAAGATATTATGCACTATTAAACAATTGTCTAGGCCATGGGTTTTCCGAGGAAAGGCTAATGTATCATATTATTGATGTGCTACGTAATGAAACAAGAGAGACCTTAGGAACATATGCCCGAGGGCAACTATATAAACTACAAACCCATCAAATCTAAGAGCTTATTAAGCAGGTAGCAAAAGAAGAAAGAGAATTAGCTAGATGGGAGAGTGTTGAAAAAAATAAATGGGACCAAAATATTAACTTAACAAAGGTCCATAATCATAACAAGGAGAGATCAACAAATCTCAAGGTGGAGAGATCATCTTTGCCAATACAAAAATCATTAGAAGAAGCCAAGGAAAATATAAATAAGATGTTGGAATGGATGTATCAAAATTATGGAGAATACATCAACAACATTGGAGATATAGTTTTGACAACCTAGGAAGCAAGAAAAACCAATAGAAATTTGAGAAAAAAGAATAAAGGGAATAAGTGCTCAACTGCCAATCCTACGTACGAATGCAACATATGCCTGTACGATCACCCCAAGGGCCAATGCCCAATACTGTTACATATACATGAGCATTGGGGAAACACGTTACATCTAGAGTTTGTACAGAGATACTGTGTTCGATCACAGTGGCAATAATCCCAGTCGTGGGGGAGACCACCCTTAGACTGGAGGCACCCTTCATATTTCCCGAATCCAAATGCTTATCATGTTCAACATCCTATTCCTCCATTCAGGCCACCATACTCTATCTCATCACAATACCATATCCAAAAATGCTATCAACCCATACCTCCAACACAACCACCACCTTATGCATCTTATATTCCTCCTAACTTTCAACATTCTCATCCTTTCCCTCCTTGCACAATGCCACCAATTGTTCCTAATGTGTTTGTGCCACAACAACAACCCATGAACAATACTTGTGCTATTGCTACTAATAGCAGTGAAAAGCCTCCTCAACATCAAAGGCATCCTTTCTTTAAACACGGCCGTAGGAAGGGACAACACAATTATGAGGCCACTGCATCCTATAACTCAGCACAAGTCCCACACTATGGTGCACCCTTACCTTCGAATCCAATGCCTTATGTAACTTCATTAGGGCCACCAACTAATGCTCCAACAACCATACGACCCAATGAACATAACCATGGGAGGCATCATTCCAATCCTTACATACCATCTAATGGTCATAAACATCATAGTGGGTCAACTCGTTATCCGAGAACTACATCGTACACAATGCCCCACTATACTTATTATAATCAAGTGTGTGAACCCCGAGGGGATAAGTCCATACCGACTTCAATACTTCCAACATGCAAGGATCCCTATTTTCCATTTATTAATCCTTGCCATACTCAACCGATTAGTTATGGGGGATATCCCCCATTTCAGTAACAAGCAGGATTAATAAATAATTTTCTTTTCTTTAATTTTATAGCTTTTTGTTTTCTAGTTTTTCATTTTTCAAGTTTTTGTTTTATCTTTTTGTGTGTTTGTATTTTCACACTTTGTAAGTAATCTCATTTATGAATAAAACACTCATGTGGATCGTTGGTTGAGGTGTGTTTTATGTTATTAAGTCATGAGTGATCAATTATTTGGAACAGTGAGCCCACTACATCCACTCATCCACTCTATAAATAAGAGGTTTTGTTCCAGGGTACAATGACATTCTTGAAACTTCTAAAACTTAAAATTAATTCTGTGCTCACTATACCTAGAATGAAGAAGGATGGACCAAGAGGGAATGATTAGGGTGTGACATCAAGGGAACTTGTAGATTCTCTTTGGTGACCACTATGGGAGTTATCATGCAATGCGGTTGTACTAAGATCCTTGTAGATCTAACAAAAATGGGAGTAAGAGTAATCAGAAGGGCACTCGAAAATCAAACGCTGTTCTAGGGGGTCCGACTGGAAAGACATGCATCCATGCCTAAAGGTTGACAACTTCTTTGGATTCAGTAAAGTGAAAAAGAAAAAAAAAAGAAGAAAAAGAAAAGGAAGTGCCATAAAACAAAAATCACTCCTCCCTTGTACTAAACGCCAAGTGATCGTACGCCTTGTTGTTATGGTACTCTCATAGTTGTTCATCATGGGATGAAGAAATGCGATGTCACTATTTAGAAGGATGGACTTGGTCCTGATCTTGGAACGATGGGTTAATGACACATTAATCATGCTTTACTTGCAGGATTCATTGTGCCCTGAGTCAGTTACCTCATGTCCTAATCTCTACGATCCCTTCTATACTGCATCTCATCTCACTGTTCATGTAATTGTAGCTCGTGTCCCATGTAACATAGAATTTTCATCTCATTCTAGTGATATTTACATGTGTGTATTTTGTGGAGTTAGTGAGGATTAAATTTAACCCTTCTAGTGCCCACGGACACTTTAAGTGTGGTTACACAAGGGCATAATAGGTTGAAACCTGCTTTGGGGAGGATCCACTTGTGTAATTTTGTTGTAATCTCCACTAATTCTCTAGTTTAAACACACAATTTCTTACCCTCAGCTTAATTTGTCTTAATTTTCTTTCCCTAATATTATCCTTCTCAATTTTAACGTTCCAATGTACCATTACATTCCATTTTCTTCGTAACCGCCAAATTTTTAATTGTTAAAATTCACATCATTATCATTAATAGTGCCTCTCAAATTGATGCAATTACCCTAGAACATCTTAATACTTGCCAATGTCCTCCATTCTAACAGTAATTTCAAGAAAAATCATTAAAAATTTGGTATTTTCTAAGTGTCTTGCATTAGTAGGGACGAGATATTGCGTACGCGATATCGCATCCTATTTATCTATAAATAGGTACCCTCGCCGCAACACTTAGCATCAATTTGCCATTTCTGCGGGGGGAGTTGTTGAGATTTTTCTTTGCGACTTGTGCTTGTGTGACCCTTGCTTTTTCACTCATATCTCGTGCAGTGGTACTTCGAGTTTAATTCCATTTGAACCTGTTTGAACCCGAAGTGTTCAATTTAGTCATGGGGGAGAGACACTTGCCAAAAAGTGCCTAACTTTTTTTTGAAATTTATCATCGCCCAAAGGACATCAGTTAGGGTAATTAAATTAACAATTAGAATAATTGTGCCAAAAATCATATAATCTTAGGTATACCAGGAGATTAAAATGATAGCCACCTAAGTTACAAAGACCCATCATTACAAACTTTCAGGCATAATCACACGTTATAACATGAGATCTTTAATGAAGGCAAGTAGTAAGGTATAACTTGATTTCCAAAGAAACCTTACTAATGCTTGATTCGTGTGATTGCAGAATGGCCCCAAAACGTGCATAGTAGGAGGGTCCTGTTCAAGGTGGAGTGAAATAACCTCGAAGAGGTAGAAGAAAAGGTCCTGCTAGACAACATACAGAATAGGAGGTGCAACCATTCAATATCCATCAAGAAGGACGTCCTACTAGAAGATCTGGGTAGGTAGAAGGAGGAGTTGTAGCTGCGCTTGAACTAGGACAACAACTCACGTTGCCCCCGGAGTGTGTTCAGGCTATCCATGAGAAGTCCACATTCGCTGTGGTGATTGTGGAGCTTAACTTCGAATCTTCTATAGAGTTTTCTCCTAAGGCTATTAGGGATCACCTCAAAGGATCACCCTTATGACCTGTCCTCTCTGAAAAGTAGTGCTTGGTACTTAGGTGAAATGTACCAATTCTGGCACAATAGGGAGCAAGGCACCACAGTCAATATTTGTGGTGTGACAGTAGATTTCTCTGCACAGGCTATTTTTGAAGTGTTGAATCTTCCAAATTCATGGCCTCATGTTGCTCGGTTATCTACCCGTTCAGACCCCAATGTGTGAAAGGATTGGTTAGAGAAGGCTTATGGCAGAGATAAAGCTTTTGGTGAGCTGAAAACGGAAGAGAGGATTTATTTCAAAATCGGAACCTATCACCTCTTCCCCACAAAAGGTTTGAAAAGAATATCTACGTATGCGGCAAGGGGATGTGTAGTGTTGATGGAAAAGGTTAATGCTAACCTTCCCCATCTATATTTGTCGGAGATCCTAAGGCAATTTGAAGAACAGAAGTCAGGGAAGATGGCATTACCTTTTACCTGCCTTATCAAAAAACTGTGCCAACCGGCTGGTATTCGGGGGTACACAAATGATGTCCTTTGAAATGCCCAGAATGCTGATTATGCTGAATTGTTAAAGGTGCCAGCTCCAAGGAAGAGCACTGGCGAAGAGCTGAGACCCAAAGAAGAAGAAGAACAGATGACTAAACCACCTACAACTCAACTTGCAGGACCCAGTCAACCTCCAGCCATGGGTCCTAGCCAACAACAAGAAGTAGGGCATGATACAGGCCAGGATCAATCACCGTCGCAAGACTACAAACCGTCAATGAGCCATCTTAGGGCCATCGTTGAAATGGTCAGTTGGGGAAGTCGTGATGACGCAAACCTATTTTGCATCATCAATGATGCCGATCAGCCTACAATTTCATTAGATCACACAAGGGATGAGCTATCAATTCAGATAGGAGGAGGGAAAAGCAGATGGTCACAATAGATCTCTGGAAACGTGACATCTTTTCAGATGCAGTTAGAGACTAGTGAAGGGGCCACTGTGGTGGTTATGCAACACCAGAATGCTGCGGGAGCTGTTGAAGTGGTCATTGATCACATCAAAGAATCTTTCAATGTACCTGTTGTACCACTGGAAAATCTCTTAGGAGCACGAGATGCTCAAACTCTTGCAGGAACCTCAATGACTCCTACCGAACATGAGGATGCACTTGAAAAATTGCTTCAAATAGGGCAAGTTCTAACGTCCCTATTTGACATCGCTCAAGATGTCACAGCAATTCAATTAGACCTCATTTCCACAAAGGGAAAGCTTGTCATATCCGAAGTAAGGGCTGAGCATGCTGAAGCTGAAGTGCAGAGATTACAAGAGTAGCTCATAGCCTTACAAGTACCACAGCGGGATCCTCTGCAATTTGTTCCTACAGACCAGCTTAAAAATTTCAGAACCGAGCAATTAACGAAGCTAACCGCAGAGAATAAGAAGGTGGTGAGGGAAAAGGAGAAGGCTTTCTAGGATGCCTCTGTAGCAGAAGCGCAAATCCATGTGCATCTTAAGACACTCAGAGCCTTAGAAGAAGAAAAAAAATAGTTGGTTGCAGATAACCTTTGATTGACATTTGTGGAGAAACAAAAGAATGTTCTCGATGAATACTTTCATCAGTTATGAGAACAGTTTATTTAGATCAATCGAGATGTAATCAGCACCCTCTTAATGGAGGAGGTATGTGCTATTCGTCAGAAATCAGCAATTGAGATAAGCACATGGAAAAATGAGGCTAAACGACATGAGAAGCTGAAGGAGCATTTTCGTGATCAGGTGGGGATGTACAAAAAAATCCTAGAGAAGGAGATCCATATGGCCAAGGCTCAAATAAACAACATCAGTGCTCAACACACTGATTGGAGGGCCATCTTGGACACTTACGCCTTCACCCACCAAGAGGAAGTTAAAAACTCGGACCTGCAGATCCAAGACTTAACAGAATACATGGAGTTGGCAAACCTCAGATATGCCAACCTTGCCATGTTAATAGCAGGGCACCTGAGAATAGAGCTCGAATAGCAGGTAGCTTCCACCCATCTCAAATATGAGACAGAATTTGTAGAACATAAGAAGCTGGTTGAAAAATTGGATGTTGCAAATTCTGAACTCGAGATGGTCAAACCAAGCTACCAAGGGTAGAAAGATGTAGCAACCGACTTGGCTCGATGGTTGATAGACCTTCATGAATACAAAGACAAAGCCAGAGCCTACGAAGAGGAATGATGGGTGTTCGTGGCATGGTACGTCAAAGCTAATAAGATGTTCCCCCAACTACCCTATCCGTGGAAAGTGCTGACTCCATCAAACATCGAAACACTTACATGGATGGCACAGGATCCTCAGACCAAAGAGGAGAAGCTCAAGGAAATACTTCAACGCCATCAAACTTCAAAGCTTGGAGCACACGACAAAGGGAAAGCACCTATGGAGGAGCCACCGCCACCAAGAACTACATGAATTCCACATTTTTGTAATAGTTGTAGTATTTTTTTGTGTTGTGTCTTCCCACATTGCAGCATTTTTTTATTTCATTCTTTCAGTTAATAATCCCATACCTATCCATTGTGTAATCAATGAAGCTTGTTCTCCTTGTAACTCGAGGACGAGTTTTTATTCAATCATGGGGGTATGATGGGCTGTGATATCGCATGGGCTGCAATATCGCGTACATGATATCGCATCTGTCGCTATATCGCATCCCCCTGCGATATCGCATACACGATATCACGTACGTGATATCGTAGTCCACCGCAATGTCTATAAATAAGAAGTGGCTCTCCCTTATTCTGGATCCCAGTTTTATTATAGTGAAACTCTGGCAGTTTGATCCCTCTAGAGTTAGATTTTTTCCCATGTCTGCCCGCAGTGTGGTGAATGTAATTGTACAGTGTCTTTATTCGAGTGTGATGTACTTGGAGGCACACATGACCAACAATAAAGATCGAGATTACTTCATCATTGCAGTATTCACTTTGTTTGTTTATTTATTTAATGTTATTTATTATTTTCTTTCTTAGTAACACGGAATGAGTACGACTTGATTACGAGCATCTTCATGTGACTACTTGGTAACCCAGTGGCATACCTAGGATCTATGCTTGGTAATCCCAGTGGTAGTCGTGCACCAAGATGTTTTAGTCAAGGAATCAGTTGCTCATCGCACTTAGGCTAGTGATGCAGTACGAGTACGACAAGATTATGAGCATTTAAGTGTGACTACTTGGTAACCCAGTGGCGTATCTAGGATCTACGCTTGGTAACCCAATGGCGTATTTTGGATCTACGCTTGGTAATCCCAGTGGTGTACCTAGGATCTACACTTGGTAATCCCAGTGGTGTACCTAGGATCTACGCTTGGTAATCCCAGTGGTAGTCATGCATGAGGTCCAAGATGTGTATGGTTGATCAAGGAATCGGTTGCTCGTCACACTTAGGCTAGATTAGATTCTCTTACCCTTTCCTCCTAGCTTAGCTTAGTTAATATTATTTTCCACTGTCTTCAGGAGTAGCATAGAATTAGGAACACATTATACACCTCACTCTATACTAAACCATATGTGACAAATATAAATATTATTCCAGGTGGAAAGACAATGAACTGTGACCTAAGGTTAGCAATCTAGGTGCCACAACTAGTTCGTCTGTGGAGTTTGACTGGATCACGCGTGAGAACGCTCATATTTGTATGGTTGAACGTAGGGGTACCTCTGTTGCTCATCAAATAGCATAGCAATTGTTGTTGCTATGTAATTTGTTATTACAACTTATTTTCCCCATTTTATGCAATAATAAACAACAATCAAAATATAAGGTTTTCTATTTGACATGCACAAGATTAGACTTATAAAATTAATTCCCCAAATGTCAAATGCTTCTAGTGGTTGAATCCACTATTATGGTTGTTCAAAATTTTTCATTACTTTAACATCCCTCTACAATGAATTATATGCTTGTGCAAACCTATGTTCATATTGGAACATAGGGAGATAGATGTTATCAACTATAAGGATTTTAATGATTGTACTCTTTCTTGCATAGTGTTTACCAAAGGGTTCTTCATGTGCATCTTATAGAACATGCTACTAATTTTCATGTGATACATATCATTTAAATAGATCATTAGTACATATTTTATAGAGATTTCCATTAATCTCCATTTACTACTTTGTTTGTGCTAGAATCTTTAAATTTGTTTATTTTTCAAAATTATTAGGGGTCATTTAATTAATGAAATAATGTAAAATGTTAGTAAACCATGGATTAGTTATTAATAAGATAGCTTGCATTGACTTGGCAAATACAAGATCATCTAGATCTAATAATGAACTTTCATCTAATTGTTACTCCAATTGGAGTTTAGATTGGTGATTTATAATAACATTCTCTAACCTCTTTTTATTGATCATCATGTTATTAAATTCTTGAAAAATTATTAGCCATCCATTGATATATGGGCTAATAGTGGACTTGTTCATCATAAAATGATAACACTATGATTAGTATGTATAAATACTTATTAGAAAAGTATATAATGCTTGAAATTTTCTAAAAAAACACCACAACGATCAACTTTTTCTGAATGATGGTGTAGTTCAATTATGCACTAATAATGCTCCTACTAGCACAATGAATGTGGTAGGTTCTTTTTTGATTATCCAACTATGTAGCTACTACCTCCAAAGTACAACTAAATGCATTAATCATGATATGAATTAGTCTATACAAGTTAGGATATTATAAAATAAAGGCTTCCAATTTGGCTCAAATTTGAGGTATTATTATATTTTCTATAATTCTTTTGATAAATCATGTTGGCTATATGTCTTGGGGTATACATATAGTTAAATTATTTTGGATTCTAATAATCCCTTATTCTCTGAAGATTTTAGGATATGAGTATGTTCTCACAATAATACCATTTCATGGAATAGTAACATTAGAAATATTAAGTTCATTTAGGAAGAGACTTAAAAACTTCATAGATTGATAGAAATTTTGTGATTAAATTTATTCACCTATGCTATTAAAATAAGTAATATGATATTCTTAGAAAACTCAGAAAGGAATTCTATAAATTTTGGCTCATAATTTTATTTCCCTAGAATGCTAGTGCATAAAATGAAAAGCCCTAGATGGAGAATGAAGTTTACAAAGAAAAAAAATTTACAAAAATACCTAAAAAGAAGTTTGTTTATCATAGTTAGGATTCTAAGAATGATTCTCAATATAAAAAATGTTAAGTATCTAAAAGCTGAAAAGTTATTTAGTAGTTAAACATATGAGCATACTGGTTCAAACTTTGAGATATCGATATAAAAAGTTTGATTTTGAGTCAATTTCTATTCTGTATAGCCTTTAGTAATTAATTACACCTTCAGCTTTAAGAAATGAGATTTCCATAGTATAATTTGATTTAAAAGATCATTTCTTCTTATAATGATTATTTGGAAAGTATAATATTAATAGAGATTGTTTTGCATAGCTAAAAGTAGCAGTTCTACAATTGTTATATTAGCTTGTGGTAAATTAGCATTGATCGAACACTTGATTGCAACAAGGTTAAATCACAAACTCAAAGCTATATTAGTAAAAGCTCGTAGAGCCAAAAATTCTAAAGAGTAAAATTGATTTTACAAAAGAAAGCTCATGTTATTTGGCCACATTAGCTTATAAAAATGGAATGGTGGATAGAAATAGATGTTGGTTCTATAAAAATCTTTTAAAAAGGTTCATGAACCACATCAACTTTATCAAATTTATTGGGTAGAAAGGGATTTTATAGCCAAAGGATTGATTAGCTTTATAAGCCATGTTGGCTTGTAGAGATAGGGAAGATTAGTAGAACCAAAAATTAATTCTATAAACCAACCCTAAAATAGTTCCATGATCCATTCCAAAGTATGCAGAACCAAAAATTGGTTTTATGAATTAGCTCTAGAAATGGTTCTACCATATTTTCTTGAGGTTAAAGATTATCTTCATATCATCACAAAACTTAATTCTATTTGGTTTTACAAGTAAAGCCCATGTGCCACATGGCTAAATAAGGAAATCTTGGTTTAAAGGACAAAAGATCAAGTATTTCAATAAGTTAGAGAATCAATTCATTAAGAGACAACTTTGTTATCAGCTACATAGGATATGAGAAGGTGAGCCTTGTACAACCAAAAATTGGTTCTACAAGTGAGCATCTAATGATTCTACAAGCCATGTTAGCTAGTTGCGACCCAACAAACATAAGTAGTACCTTTCTCAAAGAGCTTATTCATAAGAGCCACATGATTAAAAAACAAGGACTCTGTTCATAAAATGAAAATTTGATTCTACAAGCTCTAGAATGGTTTTGTTACATTAGCTAGAGGGTGAGTGAACTTGCAAAACCAAAAATTACTTTTGCAAATAAGCTTCAAAATGGTTCTATGAACCATGTTAGCATGTATATAATGCATATTTGTAGAATCAAAAAGATATTCTACAAAAAGAAAGGTAAATTGGTTCTACAAGCCATGTCAAAACTTTTCAAAGCCATAAAGCTTAAAGATGTTTCAATAAAAAATATTTTTAAAAAATGATTCTATGAATTAGTTCTACAAATAAGCTTAAAATTGACTCTATGCTGTTAACATTTAAGAAATGGTTTGACAAGGAAAGTGAAAAGTTGATTTTACATGTTAAACTCATTTTCCATGTAAGCTTGGGAAAGAAGCACAACTCCTAGAATCAAAAAATGGCCTTACAAGTAGGCTCATTTTTTATTCTATCATGTTACCACTTACTCTAGAATGGGTTTATAGAGCTAAAAAAGAGGTTATACAAAAAAAGGATAAATTTGTTCTAGAACCCATATTAGCTCGTAGAATCCATGAAGAACTCTATTTTAAAACTTGAATATTAGGCTTATAATGAAGCTTTGAACTTAATTTTTACACGTGCTTTACTAAATTCTTTTCAATCCACCTTAGTGAGTGAAGTAAAGTAAGGCTCAAAATATTGAAAATTGAACAAGGCCCAACAATGAGTTTAAAATATAACATGATTTGTAGAACTAAAAAAAAATGGTTCCACAGGTAAGCTCTAAAGCAGTTTCAACCATGTCAACAAGATAGGTGAGTGAATTTGTAGAACCAAGAATTGGTTCTACAAATCAACTTCAAAATGGTTCTACAAATCATGTCATATTTTGTGCATGGGTTTGTAGAACCAAAAAGATGTTGTACAAACAAAAGATAAATTAGTTCTAAGAGCCATGTTAGAACCAAAAGATGATTCAAAAGCTTAGATATGGAGCTTACTATATACTTTTATGCACATGCTCAATTACAATTTTACTCTAGCTTAAAAAGGATTAGTGTATGAAATTTCTTTAAAGATTTAAAAATAACTTGGAAGCCATGTAAACTCAATATGTAGAAAGAAGTTCATAGAACCAAAAAAATGGTTCTATAATTTAGTTCTACAAGCTAGCTATAAATTGATTTTGCCACATCAGTTTTTGATAAAGAGAAGGATTAGTATAACTAAAAAGTGATTCCTTGAATTGGTTCTATGAGGTATATTAAGATGGGAAGAAGCTCTAATTCAAGAATTCAAACATTGGATCTACTATGAAGTAATGAACAGAATTTACACTCATGCTTAATTCTAGTTTTTATCCATCTCAATAAATCATAGATCAACAAATAAAGAATTAAGGAATATTTAAGCCTAATTAAGAACCACTTAAGTAGAAGTCTTATAGAACTAAAAATTAGTTTTATAAAGAGTTAATGGATTCTAAAGAATGAACAAGTTCTAAAGTAAACAATCACATGAAAGATCATAGAGCTCCATATTAACACAAGCTTGAAAAATATTATGAAGTAAGTGCAACTTAAAATCACTTCTATGAAATGATTTGAGCTTTGAATCTAATTACTAGATCAATGTTAACAAAATGAAAAATTAAAAGATCTTGTTAGTAAAACTAAAATGCAATTCTACAAAATTGTTCTACTTACATGCAACGTTAATCTAATCACTCTTATTGATTTTAAGGCAAAGCTAACGATGAGATTAATGAAACATGAGTCAAGCATTAGGACAAAGCTATTCATATCAAAACCTATAATCATTAATAGCATTAATAGGGTAGCTCAATGAATTCATAGGGCTACAACATATATTAAAAAATGATTCGAATGATCTATCTTCAAGAAAGTGAACTAAAAATGAAGCTTCAGGTATTAGTTGATAAAACCATTCTGTATTTCAATTTACAGATTCATTTTCAAGGAAAAATTGAGCATTGTAGTTGAGCAAAAGCCATACTAGAGTCGAAGAAAAAAGCTTCCTTCATAGAGCCCTTCAAAATTTCAACTCAAGATGTTTTACAAAATAAGAGAGGAAGTGTTGTAGAAGTTTTCGAATATTGACACCTGATGAGTGACGGGTATCCCTACACTCAACCATACGAATACGAGTGTCACACACACGATCCAGTCGAACTCCGCAGACTAAATGCCTACATGCCTCTTGGAACACTTGGGGTTAACTATTCATTGTCTTCCCAGAATTACTTGTATTTATCACAATGTATGGTCAAGCAAGTTTGAGGTATATGATTTTTTATGGTTTTTATGTTTTTCTCGTATGCTAAGAGGTAAATGGTTGAGAAACTAACTAACTATAACTAATGCACTAAGTCTAAATTACTTAGCGTCAGCATCTGTTCCCACTTACCGTACACACCCTGAACTATGCAAATGTGGCTACCAAATGCTAATCATTAATGGGATCACCACACGTAATGCATGTGCTCGAAGTGGTCATACTAAGGCACTTAACTAGCCTAAATGTGAGAAGTATCTGTTCATTGACTATCCATACACATCCATAGATGCTCGTAATCAAGTAATACTTATCCCGCGTTCAGGAGATAAGGTTGAGAGAGACTAATCGTGATGAGCAGTCGATTCCTTGACTATCCGTACACATTCGTAAATGCTTATAATCAAGTTGCACTCATTCTACACTACTACAGGTAATAAATAATAGGTAAGAAATAATATGTAATAAATCCTATTCCATGCACTACAAGGTTTATCCACAAAGCTCATCTTTATTTTCATACACAACTTGCGTTCAGGTACAAAGCTGCTTGAATAAAGATCCGTTTACTTGGGGACTCCTACTATGGGCACATGGAAATATTCTATCTTTGGAGTGATCAATTTGCCAGAGTTTCCCTACTTCTAGCCTAGGATGATGAATAACGAGAGTGTCGCCTCTTATTTATAGATATGGCGGTGGACCACGATATCACGTACGTGGTATTGTAGGGGATGACACAATATCGTGACAGCCACGATATCACGTACGCGATATCGCAACGCTACAATATCATGTCCCATCATATCCCCATGACTAAATGAAAACCCATCCTCGAGTTCATTACAATAATATTAGGTAGGTATGGAATTATTGAGGGGAATGGAACTAATGGAATGACATGTGAACAGATCATCATTACAAGACACAACAACTGGTGTTCATGACAACAAGGGTGAACACCTTATTACAATGATAACAGGCCATATTTGGTAGCTTGAGAGAAGAGAGGAGAGAGAGGAGAAGAGAAGAAAAGAGAAGAAGTCTTGCTACTGCCAATGCCAGATTGTGCCTTTTGTTGTCCATCCGTAAGCACATCATTGGTCTTGCTTCTTGCATAGCTGCTTCCAGTACTGCTCCATTCCAAGTGCTCCTTCCAGATTTGGTCCATTGTTGCATGATCACCATCTACACACACAACACAGGCTTGTATTAGTAAGGGTAGATGAATTTCAATGTGGTAATATCTTGATTCGGTGTAAGTCCATTGGCTAGGCTGTGGTATGGCTAATTATGGATTTGGGAATATATAAATGATGACTACCGAAGGTGTAGGGGTTAGGAGAAAATTGAAAAAATTTGGGGCTAGGAGAAAATCGAAATAATTAGGCCCCATACCCCCATGACTAATCACGAACCTTCAGTAGCATTATAATGGAGAAAGGAAAGGAGTAAGAGAGATAGATAAAAAGGGACAACTAAAACATTGATTAAGTGGATGTCAACATGGAATGAACAAAATAAAATCAATTGCAAAAATGTTAAGGGAAAAAATTTAACTAATGCACCAAATAGGAATGTTAGTGGGTCCTCCCCAAAGCAGGCTCATGTCCTTAATGCCCTGAAAATCCCACATTCAAAGAGTCTGTAGGCTCTGGGAATGTCCTTTGGAACAAGAGTTAAAGTCTTAACCATGAGAATTTACCGAAAAGAAAACAACGTATCTACCAATATATACACTAGTGATACAACCGGCAATGAGGTGATCAGTGGAGAGAAGGGTGGAGAGAAGAGGATGGAATGGAATCCCAAGAACAAGGTGGTGTACAACCCCTTGTATATTGCATGATTAATGTGACTTGGAAAATCTCATTCCAACTCTGGCCTCAAACCAACCACATCCAGTGACTTCGCAACAATGCACTTGGCCAAACCATCCACTTGAAGAACAAGAATGCCTTCGCCAAGAGCCACCACCATTCCGATGAAACAAAGAAGAGAATGGGAAGTGAGAGGGCCTTAGTTAGAGGGAACACTTTTGGTTCCATAACCAGTGCTTGTTGCCCAAGTTTATTTCATCTAAGGTGTGTGCTTTGAATCCTCACTTTCTTTGTTTTCTTTTTTCTTCTTTTTTTTATGTTTTGTGTTTTGTGTTTTTATACGTGAGAACCACACCATGCAAAGACTTGTTATTTTTATTGTCTCAGCTTCCGATGGTTGGGTAACATTGGAATGACAAGAAAAATCAAGAAGAAAACATCCAAGCACCCAAGAGAATGGCCAACACAAATGTATCAAGTTCCCTTGAAGTCACACCCTTTTCAAAGCTTGAGTCTTTCCTTAGTTTGAGAAATGCCTGGTCACTGGTTCGTTAAAGTTCTTTATTTGAAAGGGGACTGTACATTTTCAAGCCAAGAGAGACCATAAACTTTGGTGGATCAATGGATGAAGTGGACTCATTGCTTGCCATATCAAAAGAACATACCTTAGCATCAACATTGTAACTTTAAGGTAAAAACCAAACATTAGCAATCAATGAAAAAATGTTCATACCATCATTCCGAACACTTATTGGGTGAAGAACTTACATGGTGGATGGCACACACACACACACACATACAAAATGAAAAAATATAACGATGTTGTAAAACAAAAACAAGAAAAGTTAAAGAAATTTATAAAACAAAAACGAGAACATTTAAAGAAATTTGTAAAACAAAAATGTGTAAGAAAAAAAAGTGTAAAAAAAAACTTAAAAGAATTGAGGGTCCCATATGATTAGCATATGTGGCCATCTCCCCCATGACTGAGTGGAAAGGGGGAGATCCGAAATAATGAGCACCTATTTTGAATTTCTAAGAAGTGTCCAACTTCACCCAATTGATGATCTTAGATTAAGGGGTGGAAGTTGGTGACACTCATATTTGAATGTGTCTATGCCTTCATTGTTGGCATGGGTTTATGCCTCAGTTCGTTCCATGCATATTTGGCTGCTCTTCCTAGTAGCTATCAACCATGAGGTGTCTACTACTTATGTGGTTGCTACATACAGGCATCTTTGTTTCAAAGTTTCAAGGGCACACCTATTGCATGGAGGCATTTCCTCCATGTCACCACTTGATGAATCACTATATGTGATGCATGGAACTTTCCTCTTCTCAGTCTTTCCATAAATGTTTATCTTAGATATTTGCAAGGAAAGATCATGGATCCCTAGGTACGCATCTACTGTACTTAGCCATGGCCTTCTCATTATAATTGGGAAGCCCCCTTCGTTGTTGTTGATTTCAATTACCAGGAAATCAGCTGGATAAGACCACCCACACACAGTGGTAATAATTTCCTCCACCAATCCTAAGGGAATGGTGATGGACTAGTCTGCCAGCTCTAGTTGAATGTTTCTCTTCTTAAGTTGGGGTAGATTCTAGGCTTGATACATTTCTCATGATATTAAATTAACTCCAGAACTTGAGTCAAGAAGAGCCTTATGTGGTTTGTTTCTGGTGATTTGTAGATAGATTAAGGGGCTCCCAGGGTCAGATAGTTTCCTGGGAAGGTGGCCTACCTTGATCTAGTTAGTTACGGTATGTGTTAACATAACCATATGCGTACAGTTCTTTTGGACTGAAGGGTGCTCTGAAGTGTTAGATGGTGGAGGCATGTACATCGGCTCAACCGTTTGTTGTTGCGAGAGTTTGTCCAGGCTTCTAGTTCTAAAGTAAGGCCTTCTTTTTGTACAGTTGTTAGAACCAACACCAGGTTGAATATTTACAGCTCTTGTAGTGCTACGTTGCTGAGGTTGAGTAGGAAGTTCCCCTTGCATTGTTGGAATAGGTTGTATGGGAACTATAGGTGNTGTTGTGTTGGCAGTGGTATCCCCCATGACTGTGGGTATTGCCACTGCTAATGCTATCTGATTGGTTGTGGTGGATTTCCACTTGGATAATACATTAGTGGTTGGTGGAACTACCTTGGGTTACCTTGTGGATAAGGTAACTTGCGGGGTGTTTGTCGTTGGTTAAGTCTTGGATTTAGTGCATACACCCCAGACTCTTGCAGATGTGAGATAATTCGACAACATCCCTTAGGATGGTCATAGTGGCAGATCTCACATCCACTGTCATCGTCTGTGTTAGAATCCACAACTTCATTGGAGATAGAAATTTTTTCCTTACCCTTGTTATGTGTAGGGCCTGAATTTCTCCACCTTGTTTTACTTTTATCACTACTTCGTTCATCCTTAGACTCTTCTACAATTTTTAAAACACTTTCAAGTCTAGAGTCTAAGGAATCCCACATTTGGTCTACCTTAGTCGATACTTCTATTGTTAATTTCTGGATCAGCAAGGTTTTCCAGTTCACCAACTCTTCAAGTGGTGACTCATCCTCCTCATCATAGAATTTCTCTCCCTTCTTTCGAAGGGAGGGATCATAGTTGTATTCTTCCGCAGTTTCCCTCTTATGTAGTTCACCTTCCTCTTGTGCTACTTATTCCAACAATTGATGTACTTCATGGGCTCTAAGTTATGATAGTTTCCCTTGGGCATAAGTCCCAAGGGTTCTTCTCGTTTCATTCCTTAGCCCATCCATGATGTGGTAGAGTTGATCCCACTGAGCGTACCCATGGCCTAGGCAACAATGTAGCAATGTGTAGTAGCAAGCCATGGAAGCATCCAAGGGTTCATAAGCACCTTATTTCTAGCCTTGGATCTACTTACGCAAATTGGACACTCTAGAGTATGTCTGATATTTATTGTTGAAGAGTTCTAGCATCGTACTCCACCTCCTGATGGTTTCCAGTTCTAAGGATCGGTACCAACTCTCTGCTTCTTTGGTGAGTATCCTTGGGAACAACTTAAGCGTTTTCCACTCATTTTTTATATTTTGCAAGGCATAGGCATCGTGGAATGCCTATAAATGATACTGTGAATCAGCGTTGTATCGCCCTTCACAACGTGGAATATTATTTATGTCCAAACGCTTGATCCGACTGTCCTTTAAGTTCCTTGTTGGAATCCTAATAGCCTCTGTGATGTCAAGCATACTTCGGGTTGTGAGTAGGGGCTTTTCATGATCATCTCTTTCATGACACCTATGATGTCTACGTGGTTCCCTACTCTCCATACGTCCTTGCCCTTGTCCTCTCTCTCGACTTTCCCGTCGAGGTTTTTCATTTTTCTTACCCTTATCTTCACCGTTGTGTTCATGGTGGCTGCGCCTAGATGTGGAAGAAGAGGGTGAGTGATGAGATGAAGGGGAAGAAGAAGGGGAACCATCGCCATGGCAATGTTTCTTTCCTTCCCTTCTGTTGCTTTGGCCCCGATCGTTATAACAATCTAAGTGCCTATCCTTAGTGTGAGTGGTTGTTCCTTTCGTGAATAGTTGGCATTCATGAGGATCAGAACCAGTGTTATGTAGAGTTGATCATAGGTTCTAATGCCTAACTTCCTCACCATCATGAAGAGAGGAAACATCATTTGCTAAAGAACCCGTTATACGGGGTTCCTCGTCTCCTATTTCGCTAAGGACGTGTGGGGTCTTGCCCTTCAAAAGTGTATGTTGTCCCTCCTACCTTAAGTCCCTCATACGTTGCACTTCTGTGGGATGATAATCTCTTATATCAAAGTCTTCAGCAAAGTATTTAGCAAATAATTCTGTTATGCCTATCTGTGCTAAGGCACGGAAGAGCGTGTTAGGAACTAATTGATCTAGGGGTAACATGATGTTACCTTGTAGGTCTCTCCATAGCAGTTGTTCATCCTAATGGAGGATAAAAGTATAATCAGGTATATACTCATCGGGATGAGTATATGTCACCCTATATTGTTGAGGACTTGGCTGTTTTTGGTTATGCATTTTATGGTGCCGACTATCTCTAGTATTAGTCCTAGGTGGTGAGTTGCTCTTGTGAGAAGAAGTCATTTTTACTTGTCAGTGTGCTATTTCACCGTTATATAAATTCTTGTTTAATTAATTAAGCCAAAGGTTCATTAAGGTTCCCAACGATTTGAATGATGTCCTTTATGTTCTATTTGGCGTACAAACACTTAGTCCCTAGCAATGGTGCCAATGATGAGTGGCGGGTATCCCTATACTCAACCATACGAATACGAGTGTCGCACGCACAATCTAGTCAAACTCTGTAGACTAAATGCCTACACGCCTCTTGGAACACTTGGGGTTAACTATTCATTGTCTTCCCAGACTTACTTGTATTTGTCATGGTGTATGGTTAAGCAAGTCTGAGGTATATGATTTTTTATGGTTTTTATGTTTTTTTCCTATGCTAAGAGCTAAAGGGTTGAGAAACTAACTAACTCTAACTAATGTACTAAGTCTAAATTACCTAGCATCAGCATCCATTCCCACTTAGTGTACACACCCTGAACTATGCAACTGTGGCTACCAAATGCTAATCGTTACTGGGATCACCACACGTAACGCATGTGCTCAAAGTGGTCGTACTAAGGCACTTAACTAGACTAAACATGATAAGTAGTCGTTCCTTGACTATCCATACACATTTGTAGATTCTCGTAATCAAGTCATACTTATCCCGTGTTCTAGGAGATAAGGGTGAGAGAGACTAATCACGATGAGCAGTTGATTCCTTGACTATCCGTACACATTTGTAAATGCTCGTAATCAAGTCATACTCATTCTGTGCTACTGCAGGTAATAAATAACAGGTATGAAATAACATGTAATAAATCCTATTCCATGCACTACATGGTTTATCCACAAAGCTCGTCTTTATTGCCGTACACAACTTGCGTTCAGGTAAAAAGTTGCTTGAATAAAGATCTATTCACTTGGGGACTCCTATTGAGAGCACATGGAAATATTCTATCTCTAGGATGATCAATCTGCCAGAGTTTCCCTACTTCTAGCCTAGGATGATGAATAAAGGGAGTGCTGCCTCTTATTTATAGATATGGCGGTGGACCGCGATATCGCGTACGTGATATCATAGGGGATGATGCGATATTGTGTACGCGATATCGCAGCTCATGCGATATCGCATCCCATCAACACCTGCAACTTCTTACATTATCTTTAGCATTTTAAGCTCAACATATACTAGCTATAAAAATGGACTAATATTGGACACTTGTATTTGAAGTATGAGGAGAAAGAGTTATTTAGCTTTGACGAAGACCATGACTTGATTGAGGAAGTAGAGCTTAAATGTTTAGAGTCAATGGAAGATTGGTATGAAGTTTATGAAAAGATAGGCCTTCATAAGCTTGATTTTAGGCTTAGGGTAAATATTATAAGGTATGTCATCAATCACTTGATAGTTGAAATCATCTATGAAAAAGATAAGCATTGCTTTAGAGGAAATACATAGCTCTTCATCAATATTAGCATAAGAAAAACATATAAGCTTTATGGCCTCATTGAACCTAATATAATAGAAGTAGAACTTGACAATACAGTGAGGAAGTACTTAGTGGTAGATTTTGGGCACACCGAGAAATGAGGAAGGTCTTCAAGGTTCCACTAGCATAGCTTGTTAATGCTTGAGAATATCAAAACACTATTTCAAAAACTATAGCTTAGGTTCCCTCACATAATCTTTATTTTAGCTTTGAATTTCTATTTATGATGTGAAATTAATCTTGTTGATTATCATGTTTGGGCTTGGATAGCTTTAGAGAATAAAAGAAATATTTCCCCTATACAATATATGAATGACATATTATAGCATAACTTAGGAAAAATTTATGAGTAATGGGCTTAGTTAAGTCTAAGCTCATTTTTGATAGATTGTTTATTACGTAAGATTCTAGGGCTAGAAAGGACAACTCTAATTTTCACTTGGTATGTACCATAGTATAGAGCTTACTTTGAAGACCCCTATTATGACTTCTTTCTAGTCATATATCAAAAGAGTTATTTTGATGCCAAAGCCTTAGAATTTTTCATAAACTGTGTATATCCTCACTTGTTTAAGGTCATCTTAGGAGCTTTCCCACTACAAATAGACTAGAAAATTGTTAATGAAATCAAGAATAAATGCCATGAAGCTATTTTTCTACATGCCCACTATACTCAAATTTTGGTAGCAAGATTTGAAGGACAAACTTTTAAGCTTCCAAGGTTTATAGCTTCATATATTGTGACTTTAGAATAGGAAAGGTAGATGTGGGAAAGTCCCTTAAGACATGATAATAAGCATAATGAATTTTTTCATTAGAAGTTTGAATTTTGAAAATTCAACAATGTAAGGAATTTGAAAGGTATGGTAAAAAGGTATAAAGAACAATGTGATTTTTTTGTAGGTCCAAAAAGATTATATTCAGCTACTAAGACTTGTAATGTTCATAAACTTGATGAAACAGATGTGGTATATTAAAGAGTTATAGATAAAGAAGTTAATCAAGCCAAGGATGAAGCACTAGAATAGTTAAAGAGAAGTTTATCTATGAAGTTTATTGAAGTTTATAAATGGATTGAAAGTAGGGATCATCCTTTAGTTAGATATTTTTTTGAAGAATATTTAGCTCTAATAGAGGAGAACTACTTCTCATGGAAGCTTGAGGATCCTTAAGAGATCATGCCTAATGAGAGGTTCCTTCTTAACGATGTTGAATATGCAAGGGTAAAGGTAGCTAGGAAAATAAGAATGGAAAGAATAAAAGCCAATAAGGAAAAACAACAACAAAAGGCTCTTGAGAAACAAGAACAAAATTAGTAATAGGAACTTCTCAAATAATAGTAGCAATAGGAGCTACTTAAGCAACAAAGGTTACAAGAGCTACATCAACAACAACAAAAAGAAGAGGAAAGCTCATCACTAGTTGTGACAACTTTGGATTTCCCCTTAGACTATCTAATGAAAGGTGTAGCTTAATCGTTTAAAGTAAAAGTGAAAGAAAGGAGGATCATCCATAGCAAGAAGCTTCATACAAAACCAAAAACTAAAATGAGCATTATCTTCCCTTATAAGAAAGATGATCCTAAAATTGAAGGGTATAAGCTAGTAATGTCCCATCAAGATATAACAAAGATCATAGCTATTTTAATTAGAGACATGGGACAAGTAGCCTATAGCTGGCTAGCCAAGCCAAAGAATTCTTAATGTAGAATGAACAAGAAATAGCTAAATTAAAGGATGAAGTAAAATATTCAAAAGATATAAATGAATAGCTCTAAGCTATGATTATAATTAAGGAGTCACTATTGAAAAAAAAAAAGAATACGGTATGGAATAATTAGCAAAAAAGCTATCTATTAAGAGCTTAATATTACAATAAGTTAAGAAGCTCAAAGTTCCAGATCATTCTTATATGATGCAACCTAGTTTTCAAAAGTTGATTGTTGAACTTCACTATCATAGAGAATGGATGCAAGAAACTTAAGTTGAAATTTGATGAATTGTAGTTTTCCAGGTCTTGATATCGAGTACATGATATCGTAGCCTGGATACAATATCATATACGCAATATCGTGATTCCTGTGTTAGCCTATAAATACAACACTTAGGTGCACAGTTGACAAGTTTTTAAAGTTTTTAGGGAAGTTCTTTTGGTAGTTTAGTTTTTAGTTTTTAGTTTTTTTTTCTTTCAAGCTAGTTATTCCTAGTGCTTGCCCACAATGTGATGTTTGTAATTGCATGACACCTTTGTTCAAGTGTGATGTACTTGGACACGTGCATGACCAGTAATAAAAATCAATAGTACTTTCATCATTACAACATTCACTTGGATTAATTTTTGTTATTTTAATGATTTAATGCCTTCTTTAGTTAACAGTTTGATTTATTATTATTTACTTTTCTTGTCATTAGGCAAAATTTGTATGCCTTAATCATGAGTGTTTAAGTGTGAATACTTGGCATGCCTAGTAGTAATCCCATGAAGTCCAAGACATGTACAGATGGTTAACGATAGATACCATTTCCCTAGGCTTATTTAGGTTTTGTTTCCATTATTAGTTTAATCAATTTATCTTTTTTGTTATCAGGAGTAATGTAGAATTAGGACAACATCATATGCCTCACTTTGGACTAAACCATATGTGACAAAGCTACTACTAGTCCAGGTGGAAAGACAATGAACTATGATCAACGTATAACTATCTAGGTGCCACAACTAGTCCATTCATGGAGTTCGACTAGATCATGCATACACACCTGTATTCGTATGGTTGAGCATAGGGGTACCTTGCCACTCATCATTGGCATTGTTGCTAGGGATGGTGCTAGTTATCTAGATTAGTTATATTACACAAGATCTCTATAAAAGAGTATTAATGATATATCTTTCAAGAAGTATTCAAACACACACCACAAATCAGAAACAATGTCTCACTCTTGTGAAAATGATTATGAACTATATAGCACACCTATGCATTGGAGAACTAATGAAGTATATAATGAAGAAGATTGGAGTGATGCACCTTATGAAGGATTTTTTTCATGACCATGGCCATCCTAATGACACACAAAGGCTACATTCACCTAAGGTAGAAAATCTTGAAGAAGATGACATCAATCCTAAACTAGGCGAGGCCTTAAGGCCTAAGACCTCCTCGATACTTAGAAATGATAAACCAAGGGACCTTGAGGAACATTATAGAAGCCATGGCTATCCAACTAGTTCCTCCTTTTCATCTTCCCCCTTAACTTCAATGTCTAGTTCTAACAAAGATGAATGTAGGTATAGAGATAGAGCTCCATAAAATGGTCAGAATAAAAGCAAAAATCGAATCCATAGACACACTCAAGGTCATCAACATGGACACAAGCCCCATCATCACCATTAATCAAATTTTAATGACAACTTGTTTGACAATGATAAATCCTTATTAGTCCCTAAAAGCCTAATGCACATCACAAAGGCCATTAAGATATCTCATAGGCATTGCAAGAAGAGTCAACTATCTAAGCTCAACCTAAATAATATTTCAAAATTTTCAAGAGGCTATGATTCAGATCTGCAACATCATTTACAAGCCTTCCATGATACTTGTGTGCTCAAAAATGTGGACAGTAAATGGAAAAAGCTCAAGCTCTTTCCTAGGATACTAATCAAAAAATTTGAAGTGTGGTATAGATCATTAGAACCAAATTCAATCAGACGATGGTCAACCATGTTAGAAATTTTCAATAAAAGATACTAGACCTATGTGCAAGTGTTCGCATTGAGGAGACAAATCCAAAGATGGAAATAAGAACAATAGGAACCCTTAGACATGGCCTTAGATAGATACTATGCCTTACTAAATAAATGTCCAGGTCCAAGGTTCTCTGAGAAAGGGAAAAAACTCCACATTATAGATGGGATTAGAAATGAAACAAGGGTGAACCTTGGAAAGTGTGCCCAAGGACAACTATATAAGCTCCAAGCCCACCAAGTCAAATAATTGATAGAGCATTTGGTGAAAAAAGATAGAGAATTATCTATATGGAAGAATGCCAAAGCATTTGAGTGAGATCCAACTCTAGAAACAACAAAGGTCTAAAACAAAAAGGAAGAGGAAGCAACCAATTATGAAAGGGTGATATAGTTCCAACCTTTGCCAATACAGAAATCGATAGATGAAATTGAGAAAAAGCATAACAAGATGATCGTATGGGAAAATGAACAAAGTGTGAACTTAGAAGACACTATCGGGGAGAGGGTAATCCAAAATAAAACTGGCAGTCAAAAAAAATAGAGGGCATAGAAATTATAAATAGTTAAGAACATTGTTTGGCAACTAGGGAGAATGGCTAAGGGTAACAAGGCCAAAAGCTCAACTATAGATAATGAGGATGGATGTGATGTCTATTTATATGACCATCTAAAGGGCCATTGCCCAGTCTTGTCACATCTATATGAGCATTGTGCAGGGAAGCTGCACCCAAAATTCATACAAAGGTATCAGTTTAGGCACATCCTTGTTCCACAAGGTAATTATGGATAACCCCATAACCCATTGTACTATCCTAAGGGGAGATATTACTAGCCTCAACACTTTGCTCCACTACAGTGGTGAAACTCACAGGCATGGGGAAGGCCACCATCTAGCTAGCCACATCCTCCCTATTTGCTAAAACCAAATGCCTACTATGTTCAACATCTTGTTTCTTCAACTAGTTCTGAATCCTCTACCTCCAATCGTCATTATCACTCTCCCAAGTATCATTGACCCATGTCTTCTCCTGAGGGATCACCACCTCATACTTCTCACACTTCTTCTCACCCTTAGTATTCTCATTCTTCATCTCCCTCTACACTACCATAAAATGTATTGGATGGTTTTGTGCCAGCATGCCAACCAATGGATGTAAGTTGTGTTGCTGCTATTCATGAAAGTAGGTTCCCTACGTAATGTTGGAAGCATCCCTTCTTTAGGCATGACCGTAGGAAGAAGAATCATGCTTCCAAACCTACTCCACCCTCTAAACTAGCCCAAGGTCAACTTGGTGCCACACCTTCCTTAGCTCCATCAATAGCCCCTATTACTATACTTAGGCCTCCACCTTACACTCCAACATCCACATGATCTAGTGAATTCACTAATGTGAAGGGACACACAAATCCATGCATATTGCCATATAATCAAGGATGCCATAGTGGGCTGGATTTCCCTCATAATGTGCACACACCATCTAACCTGCCCCACTATTCTTTTTATAATTAGGTGTGTGACCAACGATTTCTCTACCCAACCACCATACCACCAATAGACACCTAGTGGCTGGAGCATGAAGGGTTCCAAAAGTTTTATACATGCATGGATCCTATTCATCCACTTATTAATCCTAGCTATGATCAAATGTTTAGTCTTGGAGGTCACCCACCATTCTAATGTCTAGGATTCTTAAGTGTTATTTTATCTTTTTGTTTTATGATTTTTTGTCATTTCCTCTATCTCTTTTACTTTTTCTAATTGTTATTTTCAATTTTTCATTGTAATCTCAACCATGAATAAGTTGATCATGTTGTCCATTAAGGTGAGGTTTTTCTCTATGTTGCCTATTCATAAGGGATTGATTATTTGAACATTGAGACCATGACATCCATCCACCTATTCCATTAATAACAGGTCCATGCTTTGGTCACAATGGTAATCTTTTTCATCATCCAACTATAAATAATTTGATAATCATTGTGTTTGGAGAGACAAGTGAAGGAACAAGGTGGAATGACAAGGGTGTGACATCAAGGGGATTCATAGATTCTCTTTGACTACTTTTGTATGTTCTATCATGTTGCCAAGGTTGTAACTATATCCTTGTAGATCTAACGAAAAATGGAAGTAAGAGCACCTCAAAATGAAACTAAATAAGATTTTGTGGGTTCCACTAGAAAGACATGTACCCATGCTTTAAGGTAGGTGATTTCATAGAGTCAGCCATAATAATAATAATAATAATAATAAAAGAGAAGTGTGCCACCATGATGCTCCTCCCTTGAACAAAATGCCAAGTGATGTTCCTCCTTGCAACTTTGGTAGACTTATGGTTGTTTGTCAATGGGATGAAGTGATGCGGTATCATTGCAATGTGGTATGGACTTGGTATAAAACTTGGAAAGCTAGACACATGGTTATTTAACCACTAATTACACACAAGATTCCATTGTGACCATCATTAGAAACCTCATGCCCCGATTTCTGTAATCCCTTCTGTAATCCATCTCATCTCGTTATCGGAATGTTCATAACTTGTGGTTAGTGTAATGTAGAGCTATTATCTCAACTCAGTGGTTCTAACATGTGTGTTTTTTTCATAGGTATATGTTGCATTCAACTTCTCTAGTGCCCATAGACATTAGAGGTGTGGTTCCACAAGGGCATCATAGGCTAGAGCCTACTTTGGGGAGGATCCACTTGCGTAACTTTTGTAACTTATCCCTGTTGCACATGACCGCATTATTTTACACCCTCCAACTACTCACCTAAGTGAACTATCCTTTCCCTTATCATTTTAATTAATCATTCCTCAACAATTACTTAATGGAGTACATGAATTTGGCAAATCTACGATATGCCAACTTAGCCATGTTAACAGCAGGGCACACTTGAGAAATGAGCTTGAGAAATAGGTAGCTGTCACTTACACTAAGTATGAGATAGAGTTTGTTGAACATAAGAAAATCTTGCAAAAATTAGAAGTTGCAAACTTTGAATTAGAAGCAGTTAAAGCAAGCTACCATAATTAAAGAGATGTAGCAACAAATTTGGCTTGACGGTTGACAAATTACCATGAATTACAAGATAAAGCGAGAGCCTATGAGGAGGAACAACAGTAGTTTGCTGTGTGGTATGTCAAAGTGAACCAAATGTTTCCACAGCTGCTATGTCCATGGGAGGTGCTAGCTCCATCAAAAATTGGGACATTAGCATGGACTGTACATGATCCTCCGACGAAAGAAGAGAAATTGCAGGCACTTCTCACATGTTAGCAATCTCAAAAGCCTATAGTACTAGATAAAGGAAAAGCACCAATGGAGGAGCCACCAACTTTAAGAATCACATGAGTCTCAACATTTTTTATTTTGTGTTTTGTGTCCAAGTTTTGTGTTTTCCATACTATAGCATGGTTATTCAGTAGTAGTCAATAATCCCATACCTTCATAATGTTTTGTAAGGGGCTTACTTCTCATTGTATTAACTTGAGGATGGGTTTTTATTCAGTCATGGGGGTATGATGAATCGTGGTTTTCTAGGCCCCAATATCAGGTATGTGATATTGAGTATGTAATATCACAACCTAGATATGATATTGTATACGTGATATCATGATTCCTGTGTTAGATTATAAATACAACACTTAGGTGCATAGTTGACAAGTTTTTGGAGTTTTTAGGGAAGTTATTTTCTTTTTAGTTTTTTTGGAAATTTAGTTTTTAGTTTTTAGTTTCTTTCTTTCAAGCTAGTTATTCCTGGTGCATGCTCGTAGTGTAATGTTTGTAATTGCACAACACCTTTGTTTGAGTGTGACGTACTTGGACACGTGCATGAATGACAATAAAGATCGAGATTACTTTCATCATTGCAACATTCACTTAGATTAATTTTTTTGTTTTACTGATTTAATACCTTCTTTAGTTAATAGTTCAATTTATTATTATTTACTTTTTTTTTCATTAAGTGGAATGTGTATGCCTTAATCACAAGCGTTTAAGTGCGAATGCTTGACATGCCTAGCAGTAATCCCACAAAGTCCAAGATGTGTACAAATAGTTAAGGATGGATACCATCACCACACAAAAATTTAGGTTTTACTTCCATTATTATTTTAATCAATTTATCTTTTCTATTATCAGGAGTAATGTAGAATTAGGACATCATATGCCTCACTCTGGACTAAACCATACATGAAAAAGCTATACAAGTCTAGGACATATAATTGTCTAGGTGCCACAACTAGTCTATTCACAAAGTTTGATTGGATCTTGCATACATGCTCGTATTCATATGGTTGAGCATAGGGGTACCTCATCACTCATCAAAATCAAAGAATCTAAGAAGAACCAAGTCATTTTTACTCAAATACATCATAGAGCTCAGAATTTGGTTAGAATGGATACTAAAAAAAGAAAAGAATTACCATCATATTAGAAGGAGTTTTTAGATAATATTTGTAACTACCAAAAGCTATTATATAGAGGTTTAAGCAAACTTGTAAAAAAGGAAGGGGGTGGGAACCTTTTGGGAAAAAAATTAGTAAAAAGAAAATTATGATAATGACATTCTAACCAAGATAAACTTATCCCTTTTGGCTATTTCTCTCAATTAGTAGTAATTTTAGATAGTCTTGTTTACTTTTATAGCCTAGTTGACATGTATGTATGCTTAGTGAGCATCAAGTTTTGACATAAGCTATTTTCTTTAAATATAGAAGGTTTAGCATACTTTTGTTATTCTCATTGAAGGAGATAGCTTCTTTAAGTATTAGTTCTAAATGAGCTTAGCATAGAACTTATGTTATTCTTAATGTGATTTTGAGCTTTTTAGAATAAATTTTTAATCCTAGATTTCTACTCTATACAACATAACTTTTCCAAAATATACCTTTTGGAAAGTATGCTCATATATAGCTCAAATTTAAGAAATGATATATTTTATAAAAATTTTTGTTTGCTATCCTAGCCATGTAGAACTTAGAGCTAAATAAGTGAAAAATTATGGATTATTAATGCCAAGATGTAGTTAGAAGAGAAACCTAATAATCATAGATAAAACAACATATTTTGGGTATTTGACAACAAATCTAGGTTTCACCTTAATCAACTCATTTAAAACTAGCTAAAACTATTTAGGGGTATTTGTGCCTTGGTGGAACTAGAGACCAGTAGCCACCTAAAATGAGTATCTAAATTTCTTTTGGCATAGGATTGTGATCTTGCTTTTACAGAGCATCTACAAGCTTTTTCATTAACTGTTCAATTGGTGTTTCACACTCTTTTGTCTAAAAAAATGGTATATATTTCTTTGTCAACTTTACCTAGGATTTGGTAATATTGAAAAAAATTTCAATAAATCTTTAGTAATATCATATATGCCCAAGGAGAGATCAAACATCTTTCATAATTTGTGGTCTCCATGTGATTGCCTAAGATTAACCTAATTTTCTCTAAATCCATCTTAATAGCTTTCTTTGAAATTTTATTCTATAATATAATTCTTTCATAAACTATTACATGAATATTTTATCAATTGAGCTTGAGGTTCATTTTCATATATCTTTTGAGTACCTACTTCTATCTAATGCTTTCTTAAAGTCTAAACAATAGGTAGAGAAGTCATCCGTGAAGACTTCCATATTATTTTCAATGTACTTTTGAAAAATGATAATGACTAATTTTTAAGACATGATTAGGAAATTGCATAATCTAAATGACATCATATTACATGAAAATGTACCCCTAGTGACTAATGAATGTGATTTTGGGTTCTTTTAATCTTCTAGAGTAATTTGAATTTGGTTGTATCCATTATAACGATAAAAAAACTATAATATTTATGTCCTAAAATGGTATCTATGACTTGGTTTAAAAATAATAAAGGTAAATGATCCTTGAATGTAGTAGCATTCAATAGTCTACAATCAACATACATTCTTTATTTATCTTCCTTCTTTAAAATAATTATGATTGAAGTAACCTACTTAGAGTTAGCAATTTAGTAATTACATGAATCCTACCTTTAGTAGCTTTTTAATTTCTTGCTTTGTTGCATCCTTTAACTTGGGATTCAAGCTTTTTTGAGGTAAGCATTTAGGTTTAATTATTAGATATATGCATATGCAATTTCGAGATCTATGAGGATCAGTTTATGTAAGCTTTTCATAGGACCATGCAAAATGTATTAGTCATTTGCATACTACCTTTACTAATTCCCATTTCTACTCTTTGGTCAATTTGGCATTAATGCTAATGGTTTTTCCATTCTCCACATACACATACTCAAATGAATTGGAAATTTTTTTTAACTTAATTAGCTCAAGCAAATTCTTCTTTAGAATTCCATTTTTTCTCTAATTAATTTTCTCTTTTTGGATATGCTAGGAATGGAAAGATTTCTCTTGTACATATTCTACTTAGTTCACTTTTTCAACATATGTATTGATGAGTTGCTTAGTAGGTTTATCCATATCTAGAAAAGTTTTGCTTTACCTTCAATTAGCCATTGGAAGTCTTCTTGTTTTGTGGCTATGGCATAGATACATTTTTCCACACATTGTTACTTTGCATACATCTATACCTATTATCACTATATGCAATACATAAAATTATTTTTCTTTTTACCATGCCATGCTTATTTTCCTTGGAAATTTGTAAGAAGAGATCTCTAACATTCATTCATTTATGAATCCATATCCTTTCCATGATAATAGGAAATTTATCATTGTTACTCTTAATATGTGACAAGATAATATGTAGGATAAGACAACCCAGTCTTAGTAGTCACAACATTCTTGGTCACTCTAAGTAATACGATCATTGATGGATCCAGAAGATCTAGCTTGATATTATTATTTTTGAGTTTTAAGAGTTTTGTAGTCTTATACGTTTCTTGAGATATGAGGTTTAACTTGAAACTTGAGTCTAAGAGAGCTTTGCATGAAGGATGTTCTGCTACCTACAAATATACCAATGAACTGTTAGAGTCTAATTATTTCAATAGAAGACTTCTACTTTTATTAGATCTGTAGTTGCATGTGTGACCATGATAGTTTTAATATTAGTCTATGCTACTATTTGCTTGTTTAATTATTGTTGTTGTTCATGAAGAGAGATATTTTTTGTATTCTATGCTACTAATTATGAAATCCATGTAGATTGAAATGCATTAATGAATTTATTAAGATTAATCATAGACTTGGAAATAATCCTAAAGAAAATATTTTTCCTAGGTTTGTCTTTAGAACTATTGGAACCTTACCTGGATAATACTATTGATGATAGGATTTTCTTTACCTTTTCGATGAATATGAAAATCTCTTAGACACCTGCTTTCCTAAAAAGTTAGAATTAAGAGTATAGATAACTAATTCTTAAACTATTGTAATCATTTGTGATGTGATAAAATAACCATTGTCATGATTATATTAACAATAATTATATCTAGAATCTATTTCTATGTTTGAATCGAATACCTATTCTATAATAACTTCATTTTCTATATATTTATAATTTTCTTTTCTTTTCTTCTAAACTAGTTCTTGTTTTAACACTACTAGCTTAACTTTTTTATTTGTTTTTTCTATGGGTTTTAGTATGGTTGCAAAATTTTCATTAATAGCATTCCAATTTTTGTGGACCTTTTTTTTGCTATTTTAGATAGTAATTTCTACATTAATAAATTTTTTATTATATCATCTCTTAAATAGTATTCTTCACTTGGTTTTCATAGACTTTCACCTTCTTCTTCTTAATAAATGAGTCTATGTTATATTATTCTATAACTTTTCATTTTCTTAATTTTAGTTCTTCTTGGACTACTTGATCTGTA
>MNCI01034965.1:78086-134954 GCA_015680685.1 Gnetum montanum | reverse complement strand
TTTATCTTTATTTCCCTATAAGAAATTTCTAAGAATTCTATCAATAATCTAGAAAGATAATTTAGAAGGAGTTATAATGAAAAAATAATAAACATGAGTTGAGCTCGGGATCTGATTAGCGACTATGCATTTAGTTTCTAGAGAAAGAGGTTTAGCAGTTCTTTTAAAGTATTTTCGTTAACATTTTCAACCACATTATGCCATGAAGTAATAGAAGTAGAAAAAAAAGCTATTAGAATGGCCAATAGAGAAAACATATCAATAAGATTAATCCATTTAATATTATAGTTTTAGATCCATGAAGGTCTTGGAAAGATACTTAATTAAATAACTTGAGTTTTTTTTAGTTAATTTTGGCTTCTAAAGATTTGCAAAAAATATTAATGTAATCTAAGGTTGTAGTAAAATTACCATGATCCTAAATCAAAGCGAGAAAAGTGTCATTTAAAAATTAATTATAAAGGAAGTTCTTTCCTCTTTTAATAAGAGCTATTCCTTTTAACCTCATAGATCATTTTGAGCTTGAGGTATAGCTCATAGAGCATCAACTACAATAATAAAAAGATAAGGAACTAAAGAAAATCCATATTAAACTAATCTTTGAAGTTCAATGACAACTGAGAAGATCCCATGTATGTGTATAATTGAAGAGGTACATAAAAGCATATCAATATAATAAAATTGATACTTTTGAAAAGCATACATCATATATATATCTAGGAAAATTTTGCAAATTAGAATGCATCAATTAGCTTCATTGATATATCATTCAATAAAAAACATAGAACACTTCATCAATAATGATACTAGTGGAGCAAGATGATCATGCAAAAAGAACCTAGGCTTTATGATTCCACCAATATTACACATGTAACCATCAACTTCTTCAACAAAATGTTTGAGTTAGATCCATTTCTTTTCTTAATCTACACATATTCTTCTTAGTTTGTTTCCTACACTCAACCAAATTCTTGTATCCTATATTGGATTTTTTGGCATGTGATTGATAAGTAATGAGTTATAAAACTACCAAATGGATGATAAGTAATCCTAGGATTTCTAGTGCTATCCTTTACCTCTTGAAGCAACAACTTTAGTAGCATTTCATTATGCAAATCATGAGTGATGTTAGCTACAAGACAATGCATCATGTTTAAGGTGTTGGTTATCTCTCTTAACCTCATCACTTGTCAAAATCTTGGAGTAAACATTAAAAAAATAGGGTGTGCAATTACAATATGAAGTACTTGCTAATTAGCTTGTTGGCTTCTTATTATGAACAAGGTTGGTTAACTACAACTAAGATGACATATTATTCAATATTAGCAGAGAAAGACTAATGCAATGTCAAACAAAATTCTCCCAAGAATCTATCCTTAATGGTGACTAAAATAAGCTAAGATTATCATATTTGATGATATCAATTGATGTCTCTTAGAGTGATTGGTAGTGAGACTCTCTAGTTGAGGTTCCTATCACAACACACAGTGGTGGGGAGAAAACCCTTAAACTAAGTTCCTCACTGGAACCTCAATATGCTCAAGACATCACTAAGGTCCTAAAAAGCAACATTAAGGCCTTTGCCTAGTCATATGAAAACATGCCAAGCCTAGAGCCATGTTTAGTCTGGCATAATATCATACTAGACCAAAGCATTAGACTAGTTAAGCAAAAAGTGTGCAAAATTAGACTTGATTTGGCCTTGGTAGTTTGCGATGAAATCTCAAAGCTCTACCAAGCTAGTTTCATTAGGGCTGTTAACTACACAGAATGGGTGTCCAACATAGTGGTGGTCCCTAAGAAAAATGAGAGGATCTGCATTTGCATTCATTTTCAAGACCTAAATAAAGCAACTATCAAAGATGATGTCCCTTTGCCTAGTATTGATCAACTTATCGATACTATGGTTGGAAATGCCTTGTTGTCCTTTATGGATGGATTCTCAAGATATAAGTAAATTAAGATCAACCTAGATCACCAACTTAGCATGATCTTTATGACCCCATATGGATGGTACTTTTTGCTATACCATGATGCCCTTTGAGCTTAAGAATGTAGGAGCAACATACTAGAGAGCCATGATCTATATCTTTAGTAATTACATGCTAGGTTTGCTTAATGATTACATAGATGATATAGCCATTAAGTGCAAAGTGACCAATGACCATGCTAATGACCTAGGCTTCGTGCTTAAATGATGCCTCAAATAAGAGCTTAGGCTCAATCCCAAGAATTGTGTCTTTGGTATCAATACTAGTAAGATGCTAGCTTTATAGTATTTAAAATAGGGATACGTGTTGATCCTGATGAGGTTAAGGCCATATCAAAATTAGCAATGCCTACCAACCTTAAGGAGCTTCAAGGATTATAAGGTATATTGCAATTTATTTGTAGGTTTATCACTAGGCTTACAAATAAGTTACAACCCATGCAACATTTACTTAAGAAAGGAGTTCACTATGAGTGGATGGCTCAATGCTAAGAGGCCTTTGAAAACCTTAAGGAAGAATTGACACAACTGTCAACGTTCTATCCTCTGTAAGAGGGTAAACTATTTTACATCTACCTTTCCATCTCTGATGTGTTCATTACCTCTTTACTCTATCAAAAATGTGATGATGAAGTAGAAATGGGTGTATGCTACCTTAGCCATGCATTAGTTTTCTATGAAACCTAATATAATGAATTAGAGAAGTATTGTCTAGTAGTAGTCTTCTCTTTAAAGAAGTGGAGACACTACCTCTTCAAAAGCCAAGTCAATGTCATTTGCAAGGACAACATACTTAAAGCCATAATGACCAACACTTATGAAAGTAGCCATTTAGCCCAATGGAAAGCCATATCCATGGAGTTTGACCTTCATAATATCTCTTAATCCTTAATGAAAGGTCAAGCTATAGCTGTACAACTCATGATTTTACCTATTGATGACCAAGAAACCATAGATCCTAAATTCGCTAATGAGAATATTAATGTAGTTAGCTAAGTACTCGAGGGTTATGAGGGGGTCATCTACTTTTATAGAGCTTCAACTACCCATGGGGCCAATGTTTCTGCCATCCTAACATTTCGATTTGGTGAAATCTGATCCTTCACCTATCATTCTGGGTTGCCATGTACCAACAACATAGCAGAGTATGAGGGTTTGATTAGAGGGATGATGGTAGCTCATGACCTAGGAATTAGGTGCTTTGTGATCAAAGGAAATTCAAAACTCATGGTTAACCAAGTAACCAAGGTTTATGCATGTAAGGCCAAAAACTTACAAACTTACTATGACATAGGGAAGTAAGTGTTACAATAATTCATAGATATTGATATCCAACACATACCCTAAAACAAGAATGCCTTAGCTGATGCAATTGGAATGTTAGCCCGTAGTGTAACGCTAGATGTGTTTAGTAAGTTACCCACCTTAACCATGGAGTGTGCTACTCCCATCACACAAAACACTGAGGATATCGTTATGGTTGTCATTCATACTACTACTACTAGGAAGTGGTATGATGATATCAAATTTTACCTTATGCATGGTGAATCCTCACAAGGCTTGACTATTGCTCAAAAGGATGTCATACATAAGTGATCAAAGTATCATGTCGTTGTAGGTGATAACACATTATGTCGACAATCCTATGATGGCATACTTCTAAAGTGCTTAAGTAAAATCAAAGCTAGAATAGTCCTAGAGGAGGTTCATGAGGGTGTTTGTGGAGGACATATAGGACTAAGAGCTATGGCCACTAAGATTAGATAGTTAGGCTACTATTGGCCCCATATGGAAAATGACTACTTGCAGAAGGTTAAGTAGTGTGACACATGCCAACAATATAGTAACATTATACATGTATCACCAATTGAGTTGCATACAACTCAAATAACATGGTCATTTCAATGATAGGGGTTGGATATCATTGGATCCATAACACCTAAGTCTTTCACAAGGAACAGCTTCATCATCACTATAATCAAATACTTTACAAAGTGGGTTGAGGCTATTCTCCTAAGAAAGAATACATCTAAGCAAGTTCGCAAATTCATTATAGATAACATTGTGGCCTATTTTGGCATACCCATGACCATAGTCACAAATAATGGACCATAATTTAGCAGCCAATAAACAAAATATTTCTATGATGACCTTGACATTAAGAATTCTTTCTTATTGCCTTATTACCCTCAAGCTAATGGACTAGCAAAGGCAAGCAGCAAGGCCATCATTTACTTACTCAAAAAGATGTTCAACAACAATAAGCAGAAATGACATAAGAGGCTTATCCATGCACTATGGGCATATAGAACAACCTATCACACAACAATTAGTATGATCCATTATAGCTTGGTTTATGATTCTAAAGTTGTTTTACCTCTTGAATTGTAGGTGCCATTACTTCGAGTAGCCTTGACCAACTTCATCAATGTTAAGGAAAATAAGAAGTTGCGAATAATAGCCTTGGACTTGGTTGAGGGCTAGTGTATGCAAGTTCTTGCTCACATTAAATACTATCAAGAGAGGAAAAAGTAGTAGCATCACCACCATGCACAAGATCAAAGAAGGTGACCTGGTCCTTAAAGCCATCCATGAGCATGTAAACAAGTTCTTAGCTAATTGGAAAGGATCCTTTCTTGTCACCAAAGCCTATGGGAATGGTTCATTTAGAATAGCTAACATGGATGGGAATGAGCTAACCAATCCAATCAATCATTCCTATCTAAATCCATATTACATGTAGTTGATAATCATCAACAAGCAAGCCTACTTTCAACAGTTTGCTACAATCTTAAACTAGCAACACAGCCTGCTAGGACCTTACACTTGTACCATGGCTTGCCATGGCCTTAAACTAGCAACTTTAGTTACTTGGATAGCTTAATTTTCATGTGTCCTTTATGATTATAGCACTATAATATGCAGTGGTGTTTTGTATTCTTTGTTGGTGCTTCTTGGGTCAATCCTCCAAACACTAATAAAGAGGGGCCATTGAAGCACCCCAAAAATTTTCATGTTATAGTTAATTTTCATCATGTAGCTTTCACCCAATGAGACTTGAGGTAAAAATTCATTGTAAATGTGAATATTTTAACCCACAGNGTTTAAAAAATGCCATTTGGAATGCCAAAAATGGTAATTTGATGGAGAGGTGGGGGATTTCCTCTCAGCTTGGAAACTTTTCCCCCCAGTGTGGAGGCTGCATGCTTAGCTTGGAAACCTTTCCCCCTTAGCATGGAAGTTTCCCCTCAGCATGGAGGCTCCACTCCTAGCATGGAAATTGCATCCCCCAATGTGGAAGCCACAATAGCCAAATTTCAACACTTCATACACTCCAACTTTGACCAGCCACTTCATCAAGAAATGGAGAGCTCAACATGGAAGATTCATTTCTAGCATGGAAGGTGTACACCTATTACTATTTATAGTAAATGAAATGGCCATGGGGAGAAGGCACTTACTATATATGGTAACCCCCCAAATTTGGGCACCCATCTCACCTATATTAGGTATAAATTTACAGCCAAATTACAACCGTTGTACAACCAAAGTATAGTCATTTTGTAGCACCATTCATGACCCAAAACCTATAAAATCCAACATCAAACACCATTTACAGGTTCAAAACTTTGGAAGTTACACACTTTTTATAGTTTAGCAACTTTTTGCATACATACACTTTTGCACACAAATTGTTCATAGTTCTACACTTGGACATTCTCAAGCACTCAAGAGTTCTTGTAGGTTTCCATACTTGTATTTTCTTGAATCCAATGTGGAAACCTTGTGGCCTTGTGACCTTGTAATCTTTTTTTGGGATTTGTGAATTTTTAAGCTCAATGCTACACTCCTAGGATTCCCAACTCCTAGTGTAGAGCATTTGGGTAGCTTATATTTTTCACAACTTCTCAACCCTCACGATAGCCAATGTTGTAGATCTAAGATTGTAGCATCAGAGGTTTGATAGCATCGAGAGTGGTAAGACATCTGGATCATGGAGTTGATTGCATCAACTTCAATAGACCCTAAAACCTCATCTAAGTGAACCCCCTATTGTCCATTTAGGCACCATTTGTACACATTTTTCTAAATTATTCTTTACTTTTTCTTAATAAAGTTTTAACTTTTGGATTTTATGTGAAAGATGTATTTGTTTATTTTTGGTGCATTATTCAAATCTGTTATCAGTTTCAACATTTTATTTTTGTTATTACCATAGTTTGAACTTTGTAAGTCCTTGGTTGATCTACTAGACTAGCTAGGGTGCCCTAAATCCCATTTTTCGTGGAGGCCTTGGTGATTTGTGGGTTGAGGACTGCTATGCACTAGGTCCATTGGTTCTTTCCAACGAATTAATTTTTTTGGTTGCAACAAATCTTCAACTTTCACCATGATGACAAGCTAAGGTGGAGAGATCTTAAAGGAAAAATTGTTCTACCACCAAAATGTTTAGCATCCATCATGCTCCAAAATTCTCCTAAAGGGATGAAACTGAGTAAAGTACTTAGAGGTTATCATGTGACTAAATACATGACTAGACACTATGAACCCACTAAGGAGCAATCATGAAGAGACAAAGACATAAGACCAGGCATGAATAAGACAAAGGAAAGAAGGTCAACTCTCCTATTATTTTGGAAGAATTAGATGAAGATGAATTCATAGCTGAACAACTTGACCAAAATCATGAGTTCTGGTTACAATTGTCTATCATCCAATTAGATGACCTATCAAGCATTAGTCACACTATAACTTTGCAGAGATAGTTAGAAGGAAGGAAAAAGACTCAAGGCACAAGCAAGACTCAAGGCCAAGGGTTTTTGCTAGATCCCACAAGGAAGAATATTAGAGTCATCATAGGAGAAGAGTTCAAAGACCATTATAGTGAGGAGAGAAGAGTTCATGATCATTATGATCATCACTCAAGGTACTCTGACATCAAAGATGAAGGATATGAATAGATAAGACATAGAGATCATAGAGATCACAAGAGAGATGAGCATAGAAGGGATGATACTACAACCAAGCACATGAACTTGATCGAGATGATGAACCCCTGATGGCTACTTGAAGTATGATTAACATACAACAACTTGTTCATATACTAGCTAGGCATGTAACGGACAATCATATCAAATAGATTGATATGAACAACTTGCGAAGATTTAAAGGTGGTTATAATGCCAATCCACAACACCACCTCTAAGCTTTCCATATGCCTATGCCCTACAGAATATTGAAAGTGATTGGAAAAATTTAAAGTTATTCTGAAGAACACTTGTAAAGAAAGTAGAGAGATGGTACAGATCACTAGAACCTGAATCAATTAGATGCTAGAGTACTATGCTAGAGCTCTTTAATGATAAACATCAAACTTACTTGCAAGTGTCTAACATACGAAAACAAATCCAGAGATGGAAAGAAGGGACTCATGAAACCATTGATGTGGAAATCAGAAAATACTATTCATTGTTGCATAGATGCCTAGGCCACAGATTCTCACCAAGGGAACAACATAGGCACATCGTAGTCAGATTGCAAAGTAAAATGAGAGAGACTCTTTGGTTTTATGCCCAAGGTAGACTATCAAAACTAACTGCCCATTGCATCTAAAGACTAATTGACCAAGTGGCAAAGGAAAAAGGTGAGCTAAGAAAGAGGGAATAAGCTGAAGAATATAATAGAGATCCATCAATTCAAAAGAGAGATGCACACATTTGCAATACACAAGAAGAGGAAACCTTGGATCAGGTCATCCAAAAGAAGACTCTACCGATTCAGAAATCTGTAAATGACATTGCAACCAAAGTAGAGAAAATATGAGATTCCTTGGATGTGAAATCTACAATAGCATTAAATATTGTAGGAAAGAATAAAGCAAGCCTTTTGAAATTGCAACAATAAAAGAAAGAATAAAGAGTCTAGACAATAAGGCAAAGTAGCTTCAATGACTAAGTGCTTAAACAACAACTTCATAGATGAGGAAGGTTGCACTTTGTATCAATACGAACATCCCAAGAGATGTTGTCTAATCATGGTACATCTTCAAGAGACAAGGTCATATGAACTCAACCCCATATTTGTTAAAAAAATAGATGCCCAAAAGGTTACCTTATCATCAGGGTAACTACCGACAAAACCTCCAACCCATGTATTATTGTAGTGGAGCTTTGCCACAACCATAGGAGCACTATTATTAGTAGTGGAAATAGCCTTAATCATGAGCTATGCCACTACCATGCTAAAAATATCCATATAGATAGCCAAATCCATATGAATATTTTTTCTAATGTCCAATCTCACTCGGTAATGTAGTTGTTTAGGCCACATAGTACTACCAATAGAAATCTGTAAATGACATTGCAACCAAAGTAGAGAAAATATGAGATTTGATGGATGAGAAATCTATAATAGAATTAAAGATTGTGGAGGAAAGAATAGAGAAAACCTCTGGAAAATGCAAAAATAAAAGGAAGAAGAAAGAGTCTAGACAATAAGGCAAAGTAGCTTTAGTGACTAAGTGCTCAAACACAAACTTCATAGATGAGAAAGGTTGCACTATGTGCCAATACGAACATCCAAAGAGATGTTATCCAATCATGGAACATCTACAAGAGATAGGGGCATATGTACTCAACCCCATATTTGTTAAAAAATAGATGCCCAAAAGGTTACCTTATCATTCGGGTAACTATCGACAGAACCTCCAACCAATGCATTATTGTAGTGGAGCTTTGTCACAACCATAGGAGTACTATTATTAGCAGTGGAAATAGCCTCAATCATGAGCTATGCCACTACCATGCTAACAATATCCATACAGATAGCCAAATCCATATGGATATTTCTTCTAATGTCCATTCTCACTCGGTAATATAGTTGTTTAGACCACACAGTACTACCTAGTAGAATGCCACAAACCTACATAGACAAGGACAAATTTGCACTCAAACATGCATCCATCCATAGTTGACTCTTCAAATCAACATCCAACTCATTTACCACCAATGCCACCACCTACTATGCAAGGTAAATTACCATCACAATTACAACAAAGGCAAGCTGCTCAAGCAGTGAACATACAAATAGAGGATCATACCAACAACATTAAGGACTAGTCAGAGAAATGTCCTTTCTTTAAAATAAGTCCAAAAAGGGCTAGTAGAGTTATAACTTCATCAAGAAAAGATTCTTCTAAGGTAGATCCTCAAAACAAAAAGCTTCATATTTTGTCAAATGCAAACATGCAAACTATCATACTTATAGAGATAGTCATAGACTGGATAAAAGTAGGGCCACTCCCTAAGAAAAGAATTGATCTAAGAATTCCTTTGATTTATCTACAAGTAGCTAGAAATCTACCATGCAAGGCTCTATTAGACTTAGGTTTTGGGATAAATTTGATCTCTTATGAAACATATCAAGCATGGAAGGCCACCATTGAAGGAGTGCAACATTAGGTTGGAGCTTGTAGATAAATCTGTTGCCATGCTTGTGGAACAAATAAATGATGTCAGAACCACTATCAATGGGTAACCACTGTCAATGGGTGGTCTTATCTAGTAGAATTTCTGGTAATTGATGTCAAAGATGATGATAAGGAATTTCCAATTATCATGGAAAGAGCATGGATTATTACAATTGATGATAAGCTAAGTATGAGGGATCTATCTATTGAGATCTCTAAGGAAGACATGCATGAACCCATACACATGCAGCAAATTCCATGCATTATTATTGAAGGAAAAGGGTGTAATCGTGGACTGACATTCCAGAATGTTAACACAGTTATTACACTAGTCCACAACAAATGTGAAAAACAAGTGTGTGCACAAGAGAGAGTAGCAACCACAAAACCAATAGACACCCCGTGGCTAACAACTAGAAACATTAATTTGTCTAAAAAATGCATGGAAACATCTAAACCACTTACTAGTTTCCATTCTAAAAAGATGACTCCAACTAAGGACCCAAAAATAAAAATATTAAACTATGATCATACACTAGTAGGAAAAGAAAACATGGTCTTATCTAATCATAACTTCACTACCATCAAAATTACATGGGATATTAATTAAAAAGTTAAATCACTAAATATGGTAAGTGAACCACCTAGAGTGTATGATCCAGGAGATCTAGGGAGCATTTTTTGAACACTCACCCATGAGTTTAGTCGTGAGGCAGATGCCTTATCTTGATTTAGGAATTAATAAGTGTTTTTCAATTTTTTTTTTCTTATAATTATTTTTGGATTTTATGTTCTTGATATACCTTTTTACATTGTTTGATATAATTTTTCCTATACTTTTATACTTTTCATATTCTTTGACATTTTCTCATTCTTTGATACTTTTCATTTCTTAAATTTTTGACATTATTTTATATATCTTTCAATTTCTTGGACATTTTTCATTCTTTAATATTATTCATTCTTTATATCTTTTTCTATATTTTTCATAATTTTTTTTCAAGCCCTTTCTAAATATTTTTGATTACTAATAAGACATTACATATAAAAGTAAGATGTAGCCCAATAAGGTGAAGATTTCTCTATGTTATCAAGTCATAAGGGACTGATTATTTAAGTAGTGAGCCCACATCATTCATCCATCCATTCCACTAATAAGAGGTTCTCATCATGGCCATAATGATATTCTTTTCTATCATATAACTAAGAATAAACTTGTGATCATTTTACCTGGATAGAAAAGTAAAGAACCAAGGGGGAATGTAAAGGATGTTACATCAATGAGATTTGTGGATTCTCTTGGATTATTGTTGTAGGTTCTCTCAAGTTGCTAAGGTTGTATTATATCCTTGTAGATCTAACAAAAAATGGGAGTAAGAGTAAATAAGTGATGCCTTACCATGTCACTAGAAAGACATGTTACCCATGCCTAAAGGTATTCCTCTAATAAGGTTAACATAGACATATAAAAAAAATAAGAGCACAAAATAAATTTTTGAGGGTCCCACTAGAAAGACATGTTACTCATGCCTGAAGGTAGGTAGCTTCTTAGAAATTGAAGAAAAAATAAAAAGCACCATGAATAAACTCCTCCCTTGGACAATACGCCAAGTGACATTAGTCCTTACAATAGTGATAGTCTTATAGTTGTGACTCCAAGTGATGAAACATTATGATGTCACTGAACTGTGGTTTGGACTTGGTTTGAATCTTGGATAGAAAGGCTAGTGATTAATTTAATGACTAATAAAACACAAGAATTCATTATGCCTATGGTAAGATACCTCACTTCCCAATTTGTTCAATCCCTTCTAAGTCCATCTCATCTCACTATTTTACTAATCATAACTTGTGGTTTTGTATAACATGGTGTAATTCTCTCAATTTGGTGGTACTAACATGTGTGTTTTGCTAAACAGGTATGCGTTACATTCAACTACTTAAGTACCTAAGGACATTTTTAGGCATGGTTATACAAGGGCATTAAGGGCTAGAGTCTACTTTGGGTAGGCCCCACTTATATAACTATTGTATCTTACGGCTGCCAAGCAATTCCACATCATCTTGAGCCTTCCAACATCAATAAAAAATTTCCTTATAATTCAAACTATCTTTTCTAATAACATAAGCTCATTACCCATCTCATCCATCTTATCAATCTTTCATAAACTTTCATAGCCTAACATTCCTTCTTTACACACTATTTGTGCTAAATTTTGATAAAATATGCATCATCCATCAACCAAGATCCTTTGAATATGCTTAAAAGCTTCTAGAAATTCGTGAGAATTATTTTTTGTCCTTAGAAGTCATTAAAAATTGTAATTTTATGGCCTTCGATATCAGGTTGGAGAAACCCTAATATCAGGATACCTGATATTAGATCCATCAAAAAGTATATATAGGCAAATCATTAGCTAATTTTTCCATCATTTTTCATTTGAGCCAAGGGAGATTTTCTAATTTTCTTCTCTAATCTAAGCTTTGACCCCAAAGCTTTCCCAAGCCATAACTTGCATGTTATCACTCCGGTTTCTATGATTTTTGAATCTATCTAATCTAGGAGTGCTCATCTTAGCCATGGGAGGGACGTTAGTAAAGTTAATTTGAGTCAATTTTTTGAAAAATTCTAACACCTAAAAGGTATCATATGGGTAAGTATGAAGGGAAACTTGAAAATTTTTAATAAAAAGCAATCACATTAATGCTAGAAACACTTACATAATGCTCTTAAGGAACCATACCAATCATTATGAGCCATGAATAAGAACAAAATAGATAACTGTGAGGAGTTAAAGAAAATAACATTTATGGGGTTTATTTTTTGCAAAATTTTATAAATTTGCAATCCTAATAACTAAGAAGTTGATCTAACTAAAAGTATGAGAAAGGAAGGGATTTGCAAAAATTAGAGAACACCTTCTAATGATCCCTAATTGCTTAATGATTGTAGATGGTCCTAAAGAAAGGAGCACAAGGTGGACCCTCATAGGCCACAAGTAAGAAACCAAGAGGCCAATGTAGAGGCCGAAAGGGAGAACAAGAATTGGAACATGTAGAGTAGGAAGCCCAATCATTCAGTATCCATCAAGACACTCATGCTATAGAGTAGTCGACCTAAGGAGAGGTGGAATAACCACAAGTTCAAGGAAAATGCCTCATGTTGTCGTAAGACTGCCTCTAAGCTTTTCAAGAGAAATCAATCTTGACCATAGTAATTGTGAAGAAGAACTTTGGCCCATTCATGGAATTCACTTTGAAAGTAGTAAGGATGCAACTCTAAGCATCACCACTATGGCCTATACTTTCACACAATGGTGAATGATACCTTGGGAAAATTTATCAATTTTGGCATAATAAGGAAGAAGGCACTTAATGAACAGTGAGGTACCCGTACACTTAACCATATGAATTACAAGTATTCATGCACAATCTAGTTAAATTCCATGGATGGGACTTGTTGTGACACCTAGATCATTATGCTTTGATCATAGTTTGCTATCTTCCCACTTGGACTAGTGGTAGCTTTGTCACATATGGTTTAGTCCAAAGTGAGGCATATGATGTTGTTCCTAATTCTATGCTACTCCTAATGGTAATAAAGGGATAAATTAATTAACTAATAAATAATGAAAACAAAGTCTAAACTAGCCTATGGGTGATGGTATCTGCTCTTAATCATCTATACTCATCTTGGACTTCATGGAATTACTTTTGGGATTGCCAAGTGTATGTCATTGGTTATGCCAAATGATACACCTTTGGACTACCAAGTATTTACACTAAACACTTGTCATTAAGCCATACACATTCTGCTTAATAACAAGAATGGTAAATAAAAATAAATGGAAATGTTTAACTAAAGAGATCATTAAATAATTAAAGCAACAATAATCTAAGTGGATGCTGCAATGATGGAAGTAATCTTAATCTTTATTGCCAATCATGTAACGTGTCCAAGTACATCACACTCAAAAAAAGGTGTCGTATGATTACAAGCATCATACTATGGGCACGCACTGGGAATAATAGACTTTCAAAGAAGAAAATATACTAGAACCATCTATTGACTATCAACTACTTACTACCTCCCTCATCTGAGTACCACAACACCATATTTATAGGTAAGATCCAGATGAGGCAATGTTGGGTATCCAATGTTACTTATTAGCCCTAATGTCAAGTATGCAACATCAAGGCTTCAACATCGCATATCCAATGTCAGGTCCATAGAAGGATGACTCATTATACCCTCATGATTGAATGAAAACTTGTCCTCAAGTTAAACAAAATGAGGAATAAGTTCTTTACAAAATATTGGCAGGTATGGGATTATTGACTGACTCAAACAATAAACAAAATAATTGACTCTTTGCATGTCCCAGTGGTGTAGTATAAAAATGGAACACATTAATACAAAATGAAATAAAAATAAGACTAGAAAGCTCATGTGGTGCTGAGAGGTAGTGACTCTTCCATCACCTACTTCCCTTTATTACCAGGTCATTGAAACTTGTATTGATTGAGTAAGACCTACAATTTTTCCTCCTTCATCCTTGGGTCATGCACTATCCAGGCTACTATGCTGATGTGTGCTAGTGCTAGTACATCCCAAGGACATGGTAGTTAAGAAAATATTTCATTCGCCTTTATATACCATTCTATGAATTATTGTCGTTCTTCCTTGAAAGCTTTAGTTTTATGTTTGAGTAGATGATAATCCATCAATCTACGAGCTAGGTTTGAGGCTACATCTTTTTTTCGTTGATAACTAGCTTTGACCACCTCTAACTCTAAGTTTGCCACCTGTAACTTTTGCAAAGCATCTTTTTGATCTACAAACTCCTTTTCATACAACACATAGGTGATCATCACTTGTTTCTCTAGCTACCTTCAAGGACAACCTACTGTTAACATGGCAAGGTTGCCATATCTAAGGTTAGCCAACACCATGTATTCCTTTAAATCCTATATCTGCAGGTCCTTGTTTTTGACTTGTGCTTATTGGACTGTAGCATAAGTATCCAAGATGGCCTACCGTTTAGAATTCTGTGATGATAGGGAACTAATGTTGGCCTTAGCCATCTTGATTTTCTTCTCATTGATTTTCTTATACATGCCAACTTGGTCATGGAAGTGCTCTTTCAATTTTTCATGCTTTTTGGCCTCATTCTACCATGCACTAATTTTGATTACTAAATTTTGGTAAATAGCACGTACCTCCTCCATGGAGAGGATTCTATTCTTCTAAGCCAATATACTCATATTCTAGTTGATTCTCACTAATTGTTCTCGTGATTGGTGGATGCATTATTCTAAGATGTTCTTTTGTTTTTTCATAGTGGTTAATTGAGAATTCTCTATAGCATACTACTTATTTTCCTCTTGGACAATGATTAATTCCTTTTTATACACATGGGACTACACATATGTAGTAGAGGCATTTTAAACCATTATCTCCTTCTCTCGCTTTGTAGTTGCTCTCTCCTTTTCTAACTTGGTAAGTTCCTCTATCCTAAATTTCTCTAGTTGGATGGGCACAAAAAAATGAGTTGGATCCCATTGTTCAGCTTATAGGGTAGCTAGCTCTTCTTGTAATCTCTATGTCTTAGCTTCTGCATGTTTTACCATGACCTCTATCATGACCAACTTTCCTTTGATGGTGATGAGGTTTGATTGAGTTGCAATGACATCACTAGGGATGTCAAACAAAGTGGTCATCACTTGACCCATCTGCAAAAAATGATTGAGCATGTCCTCATGCACTGTAGGAGTCATTGAGGTCTCTACTAGCATCTATGCATCTTTAGTTCCTACTAGATTAGTCGAAGGCATAATACGAACATTGAACAACTGTTGGATGTGATCAATGATCACCTCTATTGCACTTGCTGCATCCTCGTGTTGTAGCACCATGATTGTGGCACCTTCTCCAATTTCCAATGTGACTTGAAAGCATGCAGCATTTATAGAGATCTGACCTGATCATTGGGATCGCCCTCCTCCTAATTAAATTGAGATCTCTCCCCTAGTTGGATTAGCTAATACGGTGGGTCGTATGGGGTTGTCCATAACTTGGAAGAGATTGGCCTCATCCTTACTTCCCCAGCTAACAATTTTAGAAATTCTCTATAGGTGGCTCATAGATGCTCTATAATCTTACAACAACGATGGTGGAGCTTGTGCTTGCGAATGCTATTTAGGCTCTTACTGCTTTTCTATTTTGGGTTCTACCTCCTTCTCAGCTTCTTCCTCTTCACTAGAATCTTTTCTTGGTGCTGCGGTTTTTAGGAGTTCTACAAAGGAGGAATTCTGAGCCTTCCTAGGGATATCATTGTTATATTTCAAGATTCTAGCATGCTTGCATAGCTTTTTGATTAAGTAGAAAAATGAAAGTGTTGGTCTCCTTGACTTCATTTCTTCAAACTATCGTTGAATCTTTGTGAAATAGTACTGGGAAAGGTTGTTGCAAATTTGCCCATTAAAATAGTACTTCCCCTAGCCACATAAGTGGAGATTCAATTGAGTCCTTTGGTAGGAAAAAAGTGGTATGTCCCAATCTTGATGTAGGTTTTCTCTTCCAAATTCATCTCATTTTATGACATATCTTCTTTGCCATATGCATGCCTTAGTCATAGTTTCTTTGTTTCAGGGTTAGATTTAGTGAACAGGCGAGCAACCTTAGCCCATTCATTGGGTAGGTTGAGAGTTGTAGCTATGTCCTTGATTGAGTAAGATACATTTACCTCACAAATGTTAACAGTGGTACCTTTGTCATTATTATGTCGAAATTGATAAAATTCACCCAAGTACCATTCACTAGTGTCGGATAAGATAGGCCACCATGGAAATGTTTTGAGCTATGTCTGCACCACCTCTAAAGAAAATTCCACAAATGGACCAAAGTTCATTTCCATAATGACTAAAGTCAATGTGGACTTTTCCAAGATGGCAAGAAGTCAGTTAAGGGGCAACATGAGATGTTGTCCCTGTTCGGGAGCTGGTACTTCTTCTGCCTCACCTTGGACCAATTGCCTAATAGCAAGGGCCTCTTGATGAATACTGAAGGATTGGGCCTCCTACTTAGCATGTTCCTCATGTTCTCCTTGTTGACCATGGCTATGATGTGGATGCTTAGCAACTCTCTACAAGGTTTCACCTTGAGCACCTCTTTTTGGGGCCATTTGTAAGCAAGCAACACCCAAGTGTTACTAAGGTTATGTTTGTTATTGTTAATCAATTTATACCTTTACTCATAACCTTAGTTCATTAAGCTCATAATGTATATGATTGTAGGGTTAGGAAAATTTTCAAGAAAAATCCCCCAAAAAGTATCTATTTCTTTCTATGACCCTTGCAATGAGTTTCCTTTTTTGTTATATGTGGCTTATAATAATGGTTATAGGCTCGTGGGTTAGAAAAAATTAGACTTTTGGCAATACCGTTAGTGATTTTTCATTATAATTTCTAAGGTTTTTAACATTATTACCCTTATGATACCTTCTATGTGATAGCAAATTTTAGCAAATCAGTGCAAGTTTTACATCCATGCATCNCCACCCTCTCCCAACGACTAAGTTGAACACTCCAGGTTCAGATAGATTCAAACAACATGAAAATTGGAGTGTTAAGGAGGTAGATATTGCACGTGGAAGATGGAGGTGCAAATATCTAAGTCACAAGAAAAAATGCAACAACTCCCCTAGTAACAAATGATCGAAATAAGGTTCAGAGTATCATGGGGGTCATATTTATAGTGATTTTCAAACTTGATGTCAAGTACACAATGTTGAGGTCCAAAAATTTTGATTTTATGGGGCCAATGAACATGAAAACTGAAGCACTAGGATTGGTTGGAATGGTTAAAGTTAAGTTTAGTATCTTGGGTAAGTGAAAAATTAATTGGATGCACTGAAACGATGATAGGGTGAAGTCATCGAGGTGAAAACTAAGAGAATGAACAAGAAAAAAGGCATTGAAAGCATGATTGTGGGAAAAATTACATTCGTAATAATGGAAACAAGAAAATATATCGATTTGAGCTCTTGGAAGGTGAAAAATAGTGTGGTTAGGTGAAACAAGTATAAGTCACAAAAGTTATGCAAGTGGATCCTCCCCAAAGTAGTTTTTAGCCTATGATGCTCTTGTGTAACCACACCTATAATGTTCATAGGAAATAAAGGAGTTGAATGCAATGCATACTTGTAAAACAAAACACACATGTTAAAACCACTAAATTGAGATAATGACTCTATGTTACACAAAACCACAAGTTATGAACATTCAAACAATGAGATGAAATGGACCGTAGAAGGGATCACAAAAATTGAGACATGAGATATTGTACCATGTTCACAATGAAACCTTGTGTGTTATTAATGGTTAAATAACCATGTGTCCATCTATCTAAGATTCAAAGCAAGTCCAAACCACATTTCAATGACATTGCATTATTTCATCCCATCAGCAAACAATCATAAGACTATCAAAGTCATGAAGAGTAACATGACTTGGCATTTTGTCCAAGGGAGGAGTAGTAGTAAGGAACACTTATTGGTTTTTTTATGGGTCTGTGAAGCTACCAACCTTTAGGCATGGGTACATGTTTTTCCAATGGAACCCACATAAGTTTATTCAATGTTGTTTTAAGTTGCTCTTACTCCCAATTTTTTGTTAGATCTACAAGGATATGGTTACAACCTCAGCAACATGATAGAGCATACAGAAGTAGCCAAAGAGAATCCACAAATCCCCTTGATGTCACACCCTTTACACTCTACCTTGGTTTTGCACTCTTCTCTCTAGACACAATGATTATAAAATTATTGTTAAGTTAGATGATGAAAAAGATTACCATTATGACCAAAGTAAGAACCTCTTATTAATGGAATGGGTGGATGGATGTTGTGGTCTCAATGTCCGAATAATTAATCCCTTATGACTCGACAACATAGAGAAAACCTCACCTCATTGGATAACATGATTATTTTATTCACAAGTGAGATTACAAAAGAGAATCAAAACAACAACAAGAGAAATAGGAAAAGCTAGATCAAGAAATAGGGAAATGACAAAAAATTGGAAAACAAAAAGATGAAAAGCACCTAAAAATCCTAAAGATAGAATGGGGGGGAGAACCCCCACAACTAAACATTTAACTATGTCTAGGATTAATAAGTGGATGAATAGAATCCATGCATGTATGAAACGTTGGGAACCTTGCACGCCTCGACCACTAGGTACCTATTTGTGGTGTGGTGGCTAGGTAGAAAAATTGTTGCTCACACACCTGATTGGTATACATGTGGTGGGTTAGGATATGAGGTGTGTTAACATTATGGATGACTAGCCCATGATTACACCCTTGCTTATGAGGTGGTATGCATCGATTTATTTTTCTTCCCATGCTTGTAAATTCATTAGTTTGATGTGGGATTGGAGGACTAATGGATGGTGGCCTTAATGTATGGTTAGAGAATGTTGGTTGAGGCAATGAAGGTAGTGCACCAGGTTGGCCTTGCACTAGCACAGGTGATGTAGTGAGTCCATGCATGGTTTGCTTTAGCTTACAACCTTTCCTCTAGAAGGGATGTTTCTGGCATTGCAGTTGGGACCAACTAGCATCAGCATGTCTATGCCCAGTTGTAGTACATGTGGCACTTGTTTGTTGATATTGGGGTGCTAGATCTTTCTAAGTTGCTAATGATGGAATATAAGGAGGTGAATGATAAGAATATCAATGGTAGGTTGAAGAGTAAGAGGTGCAAGATGGTGATCCTTCAAGGGATGTCATGTATTGATGGTACTCAGGAGAGTGGTAGTGGCGATTAGAAGTAGAGGATGCAAAACTAGTTGGAGAAATAGGGTGTTGAACATAATATTCATGAGATTTTGATGGGTATGGTTGATTTGGTGGTGGCTGTCCCCATGATTATGGTTGTTTCCACTACAGTTGATGCTAATGTTGAGGTTGGTAATAAGTCCTCCTAGGATGGTTTAATTGATTGTGGGACTATCTAAAATTACCTTGTGGGAGAGGAAGTCTTCAGAGCATGTGCTTTTGCACATGTTTTGGATTTAAGGCACTTACCCAATACTCCTATAGATGCAAAAATATGAGGAATTGTCCACTTGGGTGGTCATATATGCATAGGTCGCATTCATTATCTTTGTTTGTGATGGAGTTTTTGGCCTAACTATTGTTAGCCACTTTTCTTGCTTGTTGAAAAGTGTTCCTAATTGTTTCTTGGTTCTGTGTCCTCTATTTATTGTGATCACCTAGCATGTTTTGCATTACCTTCTCTATGACCATCTCAAGAAGGTTTGTGATGTTTTCGTTTATCCATTTGGACATCCTATTAAGCTTTGCTTCTAGATCATCAATAGACTCCTGTATCGACAAAGTCTATTGCAGAATCACCTTATTAAAGGTAGTTTCATTCTCCTTACCATAAATTGGGACCTCCTTCGATTGAAGAGGTGGATCCCATTGACATTTCTTGACATTCTCCCACTTGCACATCTCTCCTTCTTCTTTTTCCACATGCTCTATTAACTCTCTGACCTGATGGGCTTGGTGCTCATATAATTGCCCTGGGTCATAAATCTCAAGGGTCTCCCTTATTTCATTACAAAGCCCATCTATGATATGGAAAAGTTGCTCCTCCTCAAAGAAACCATGGCCTAGGCATCTATTCAGTAAGGCATAATATTTATCTAAGGTCATGTCTATGGGTTCATGTTATTTTTGCTTCCACTCTTGGATCTGTCTCCTCAAATTGGACACTCTTGCATAGGTTTGGTATTTCTTATTGAAAAGTTCTCACATTGTAGACCATCATCATATTGAATTTGGTGTCAACAATATATACCACATTTCAACTCTATTAATTAGTATCCTAGGAAATAGCTTAAGCTTTTTCCACTCACTTTCCATGTTGTAGAACACACAAGCATCATGGAAGGCTTCTAAATAATGTTGCAGATTTGAATCATAGCCTCCTACAAATTTTGGAATATTATTCATGTCAATATTAAGTAGACAACTCTTTTTTGCAATGTCAGTGAGATATCTTAACTGCCTCTATGATATGCATGCTCTATGCCACACTTTGGCTCTATTAATTAGTGTCCTAGGAAAGAGCTTAAGTTTTTTCCACTCACTTTCCATGTTGTAGAACACATAGGCATCATGGAAGGCTTGTATAGGATGTCATGGATCTAAATCATAGCCTCCTACAAATTTTGGAATATTATTCATGTCAAGCTTAGGTCGATGACTCTTTTTGCAATGTCTACAAGATATCTTAATTGCCTTTATGATATGCATTAGCCTCTTGTGGCCAACAAGGGTTCATCATCATTAAAAAAATTTTGAGGGAAATTTCTATGTCCATGGTGACTTCTTTGACTTTTCTTATGGGTTTAATTTTGGTTTTTAGTATGATCCTTTGATGGAGCTTTATCTTTATACCTATGTTTATCTTCGTTAGAACTAGACATTGAAAGGAAAGAGGAAGACGAAGGATTGGAAGTATTGCTATGGCTTCTATAGTGTTCTTTGGGGTCCTTTGATTTATTATTTCTTGGTTTTGAGGAAGTCTTAGGCCTTGAGGCCTCCCCTAGTCTAGGACCTACATCATCTCCTCCAAGATTGTCTACCTTAGGTGCATGTAGTCTTTGAGTGTAATTAGGATGGTCATGATCATAAGAAACCCCTGCATAAGGTTGATCACTCCAATCTTCTTCATCATATATCTTGTTAGTTCTCTAATGAATGTGTTCACTATACAGCACATAGTTACTTCCATGTGAGAGAGACATTGTTCTTGATTTATGGTGTGTGTGAGCTAAGAGTTTCTGAAAGATATATCATTAATAACTTTTACAGTGATTGTGTATAATATAACTAGTCTAGATAACTAGCACCATCCCCAACAATAATGCCAATGATGAGCGATGAGGTACCGCTACACTCAACCATACAAATTACAAGCGTTCATGAAAAATCTAGTCAAATTCCATGGATGGAACTAGTTGTGACACCTAGATCGTTATGCTTTGATCACAGTTCGCTATCTTCCCACTTGGACTAGTGGTAGCTTTTTCACATATGGTTTAGTCCAAAGTAAGGCATATGCTGTTGTTCCTAATTCTATGCTACTCCTAATGGTGATAAAGGGATAAATTTCTTAACTAATAAATAATGGAAAACAAAGTCTAAAATATCCTATGGGTGATGGTATTTGCTCTTAACCATTTATACATGTCTTAGACTTCGTGGAATTACTTCTGGTCTTGCCACATGTATGTCACTAGTTATGCTAAATAATACACCTCTAGACTACCAAGTATTTACACTTAAATGCTTGACATTAAGGCATATGCATTCCACTTAATAACAAGAATAGTAAATAACAATAAATGTAAATGATTAACTAAAGAGAGCATTAAATAAATAAAGCAACAATAATTTAAGTGGATGTTGCCATGATGAAAGCAATCTCAATCATTATTGCTAGTCATGTAATGTGTCCAAGTACATCACACTTGACTAAAGGTGTCATATGATTACAAGCATCACACTATGGGCATGCACTAGGAATAATAGACTTTGAAAGAAGAAACTAAAAACTAGAACTATTTACTGACTATCAACTACTTACTACCTCCCTTATTTGAGTACCCTAGCACCAGCACCATATTTATAGGCGAGATCCAGATGAGGTGACATCGGGTATCTGACATTAGGGCCAAAGAAGGATGACTCATCAACACTACAATTAAAATTGAAGGAGTCTTAGTCTTGTACTCAGTCAAGGTGATAGCCAAAGATCTCAACGTACCTAATGAAGCGGCAAAGGTAGCATACTTGTCCACTAGACTAGATGCTAAAACAAAGAAAATTTGGCTAAAATGGGCATATGGAAAGGAAGATAAGGGATATAATAAACTAACTCTAGAGGAAAGAATCTATTTGAAAATTGTCACCTATCACTTATTTCCAATAAAGGAATTAAATAGATTAGCTACTTATGAGGCTAGAGGAACTGCAATCCCAATGGGGAAATACAACATCAATCACATAGAAATTTACTTTATGGAGATCTAGAGGTAGTTTTAAGAAAAGAAGGCAGGAAAGCTAAGACTTCCATTTCCTTGCCTTATCATGAAGTTATGCAAATATGATAGAATATTAGGATACACCAATTACACTCCCAGGAGGGCCCATAACACTTCGTATGATGAATTACTCAAACTAGCACCACTGAGGAAATATCAAGGTGAGGAACAGATTGGTGCTAGGGAAACCACACAGACTATTAAACAACAATAATAAGTAGGATCTAATGGCCAACAATAGGAGAAGTAGTAGTAATAGCAAGTCCCACCATCACCACCACAAGATTATAGACCATCAATGAGTCATCTGCAATAGATTGCAGAGACTCTTAGTTGGGGAACAAACAAGGAAGCCAACTTTTATAGAGTTATCAATAGTGCCATATGATCCNTACCAAAGGTAAACTAGTCATGATCAAGACTAGGGTGGAGCATGCAAAAGCTAAAATTCTAGAATTACAAGAAGATCTTGTGATCATGAGGGCTAGACATAGAGACCTGACTTAATTCATTACACCTAATTAGATAGAGTAATTTACGACAAAGTAGATGAATTGCCTAATGGAGCAGAATAAACAAATGCCAATTGAGAAGGAGAAAGTGGTGTCAAATGCCTCAATAGTTGAAGCACAAATGTATGCACATGCTAAGGCATTCATCACAACCCAAGAAGAAAACAAATAGCTTAATACTAAAAGTAAAGGAACATCCTAGAAGAAAGCATTCATCAGTTGAGAGAGTAACTGATGAGGATTACCCAAGACATGAGCCACCTCATACAAGAAAATAGAACTCTCTCAATGGATCAATGGAGGAGGTATGTGCTATCTATCAGAAGTTAACCGTTGAAATTAATGCATGATAAAATGAGGTAAAGAAACATGAAAGGCTCAAAGAACACTTCCTTGATTAGGTGGGCATGTACAAGTAGATTAGTAAAAAAGAGATCTAGATGGAAAAGGTCATAATCAACTTCATATCCGTACAAAATCTAGATTGGTAATCCATCTTGGATAGTTACACCCATGTCCACCAAGCAGAAGTAAAGAATAAAGATATACAAATTGACAACCTAAAAGAATACATGGGGTTAGCTAACCTCCATTATGCTAACTTGGCCATGTTGATAGCAGGAAGGTCCAAAAATAAACTAGAATAGTAAGTAGTAACCATGTACACTCTATATGAGAAGAAGTTTGTAAATCATAAGGATGCCTTACACAAAATGGTCACAATAGATCTCTAGGAATGCTACACTATTCCAAGTGATGGTTAAAACTAGAGAGGGTGCCACAGTTGTGGTAATGTAGCACTAAGATGTAGCAAGAGTAGCAGAGGTGATCATTCATCACATTAAAGAATCCTTCAATGTAGATGTTGTACCACCAGTAGATCTAACTAAAGCTAGAGATGCTCAAATGTTAGCCAAAATCTCGATGACTCTTGTTAACCATGAAGATGTGCTTAATTAACTACTACAAACTAGGGAAGTGATGACAATACTTTTTGACATCCCAAGTGATGTCATTGTAGTGCATTTAGAACTGATTGCTACCAAAGGTAAATTGGTCATGATAAAGACTAGGGTGGAGCATGCAGAAGCTAAAATTATAAAATTACGAGAAGAGCTCATAACCTTGAGGGCCAAACATAGAGACCCCACTTAATTCATTACACCTAACTAGATGAAATAATTCAGGATAGATTAGATGAATTGCCTAATGGAGTAGAATAAACAAATGGCAACTGAGAAGGAGAAAGTGGTGTGAAATGCCTCAATAGTTGAAGCACAAACGTTTGCACCTACTAAGGTACTCACTGTAGCCTAGGAGGAAAACAAATAGCTCACTACTAATAATGCTAGGTTAACTAGCATCCATCAATTGAGAGAGAAACTAATGAGGGTTAACCAAGACATGAGCAGCCTTGCACAAGAAAATAGAACCCTCTTAATGAAGGAGGTATGCCTTATTTGTCAGAAGTTAGCTATTGAAATTAGTGCATGGAAGAATGAGGCAAAGAAACATGAAAGGCTCAAAGAACACTATGTGATCTAGTGGGCATGTATAAATAGATTAATAAAAAAGAGATCTAGATGGAAAAGGCTAGAATTAACTCCATGTTAGCATGGAATCTTGATTGGAAATCCATCTTGGATAGTTACACCCATGTACACCAAGTGGAAGTGAAGAATAAAGACCTATAGATTGAGGAATTGAAAGATTATATTGGGTTAGCTAAGTTTCATTATGCTAACTTAGCCATGTTAATAGTAAGAAGGCCCAAAAATGAACTTAAATACTAAGTAGTAGCCACGTATGCTCTGTACAAGAAGTTGACAGATTATAAGGATGCCTTATAGAAACTAATGAGTGGCTAGGTACCCCTATGTCTAACCATACGAATCACGGGTGTTCACACGTGACTGAGTCGAATTCTATAGACTGTAAGCACTTAACATACACCAGACCCTAACTAGCAAACCTTGGGTTAGAACGGTCCTCATCTGCCTAACCTCACTTATGATGTCCTAATTGCAATAGTTAAGTGAGATTAAGGCTAATGATTTTTATAGTTTTTACTTTATCTTTTGGCATCTAATTATCTTGGAAAGTAAGGCTAGAGTATTAAGTAATCTATAATTATCTTAATCTATATATTAACTACTCCTAGCATAAGTATCCAATCCCATCTTCTAGGCACGTTCTGAGCATCCCCTAACCACTACTAGGTTATCAGACGTTAAGTGTCACTGGGTTACCAAGCGTTGGGTTTACGTTCGAGATGTTCGTACTTATGATTTTTACGAACTAAAGAGAGAGAGATAACGATTGAAAGAATAATAATGGAAAATTAAGTAATTCTAGTAATTATCAAAGCATGAAAATATTAAACTATTGAATGAATTAAATGGCTAAGTCTAAATGCTACAAGGAATGCTTGAAGAATTTGTCTTTATTGTCGTTACACCAATGGGCTCAGATACATCAATGCTTGAATAAATATCTAGGCAGTTTCCTTACACCTGTTGCGGGCACCTAAAAAATATTCTAACTCTCGCGGGAACAAACTGCAAGAGCTTTGCTACAATTAACTAAAAGGTACCTAAGCGAGGTGGAAGGCCCTCTTATTTATAGGCCAAAATAGGCTCTGTGTAAATGGGGCCACGTCGACACATTGAAGGCTACGTCGATGGGGTCACATCGATGCAACTACGTATACACAGCCCCATATACACAGCCTAGTCAACGCATCGACTAATGACACTTCATCATACCCCCACAATTGAGTAAAAACTTGTCCTCGAGTTACTCTACAATTTGGAAGGTATGGACTATTATTTACAACACACATGACTTAATACACACAAGACACACACACATGACACAAAATCAATTTTACCAAGTGCCTAAGTTACAAAGAAGGAAAAATTACAAAAATGATGTGTTCAGAGACAAAATTAAACACCCTGCTAGTCCTGGAGTCTCTACTGTGAAGAAAGATGCACAAAATTACCAAAGAAGATCACATCGTCCTAGGTGGTGGTGGTTCCAACAGACCTTCACGAATGATGGTTGTCCCATAGCAGCTGCAACTTCTGGAGGTAATAGAAAAGCCTCCAAGAGAGCCCTCATCTTTTCTTCCTTGCTTCTGGGATCATTCACCATCCAGGTAGCTTCACCAATGTGTGCTGGAACAGGAACCTCCCAAGGGCATGGCAATGCAAGGAAGAGTTCTTTTAGGTTGACAAACCAGGCTACGAACTATTTTCGTTTGATGTCAAATGTTTGTATAGATGTCTGCAACTGCTGGTAGTCATTCATTCGATAGGCCAAGTTCTTTGCGACTGTACATTGTTCTTCAAATCGCGTGTGAAGAACCTCGAGTTATGCTTTTGTTGTTTCTAGTTTATGCTTTGTTGCTTTGTGTGCCTGGAACTCACCCTCGTATAGAGAATACGAGGCAGCCACTTATTTTTCCAACTCTGACCATAGTCTCTCAGCTATGAGCATAGCCAGGTTTACATAGTGAAGGTTGGCAAGCTCCATATATCCTATCATCTCCTCAATCTGCAACTCCTTAAGATGGATTTTAACTTGATTGTAGGCATTCAACCCATCAAAGATAGGTTGCCATACCTTGCCTCCTTCTCGGAGCTATTGGAGTGCTTGGTTCATTGTGGTCTTTGTGACCTGAATATGCTTTTCATGTACTTCCTTTTGTAATCCCACTTGGTCCCTATAATGATTTTTGATTTTTTTCAAATTTTAGGGCCTCGTTCTTCAAAGCACAATTTCAATGGCAGATTTCTGTCGCAACGCTTGAACCTCCTTCATTGACAAATTTTAGTTCTCAATGACCAACCTTCTTACATCAGCATTCATCCTAGCTAGTTCTTTCTGCTGTTAGTGGATAAAATTTTTCATGTGTTCATTTTCTACACCAACATTGCACAGACGATGAACCTTCGCTGTCAACCAGACATTCTCTTGATGAACCTCTGTCAAGTCCATGTTTAAATGATATGCTCAAGCATCTGCCAAGGACTTATAGAGGATCACCGACTCTCACACATCCTCAATGATATGAAGTTTGAGCTAAAGTTGTTGAAAAGCTTCATCTCTAGTGAACTCAAGGTTGAGGATAGATGGATTGGTAAGTTGGGCTCTTAATTATGCTACTTCTATTGCCAAGCATTGACAAGCGACTTGAGTAGCTTCAAGTTTCCCTTCCAAAATAAGGCTCTTACCCTTTGTTGAGATCAGATCTGACTGGGTTGTAGTAATGTTGTCTAGAAGGTTAAAGACATCTAGAAGTGGTTGTCTGGTTCCCACTGGTCAGTCCAACAAATCCTCGTGTTGGGTTGCATCAAATTTGCTATGCAAAGTTTTGGTAGATGCCTGTACATCTTGAAGTGCATGAACGTCTGATACAGGTGTCGCTGATGCGTTGAGAGCCATAGAAATTATATCAGCAACCATTTCGACCGTAATCTCCTATCCTTGGTGTTGCATCACTAGGACTGTTACCCCTTTACCATCTTCCAAGCGTACCAAGAACATAGCAGCATTCCCAGAAATTTCATGAAATAATTGTTGTGTGGATACTGTTACCTCTCAGATGCTAGGATCTATTCATGCAGGCACTTATGTTCAGGTTGCAGAGAACATTGGCCCTACCCTTTCTAGCTTGCTGACTAATCGATCCACTTGCTCTAGGTGGCTCATTATAGGATGGTAGACTGAAGGGTCTTCTCCTCCACTAGTCCTACTAGATTGCTCTTGCTAGCTCAAGAGCATTTGTCAAATTTCATGGATGTGCTCTACAATGGTTTACAAACTCAACCCTATTGCTTGTGTAGGTGGTGGAGGTGGTTGCTGCTCCTCCTCTATCTGTGTGGTGGCAGGAGTTTTATCCTTCATCATTTTCTGCCATGAGGATATCGGGACATGTCGGATCATATCATTAGCATACCATGCTATCCATGCTCATTTCCACAGCTTTTTGATTAGGTAGGGAAAGGGGAGAGCTCGTCTTCCATGTTTGCTTTCATTGACACTCTTTTCAATTTCCAAGAACAGCAACTATGGAAGAATCATTGGGAATTTTCCACTCAAGGTAGCACACGCATGAGCAGAGAAGGCCGTGATTTTGCTGGGTCTTACCATTGGGTTCAAGTGGTAAGATACAATCTTTGAGTACCCCTCTCCACCATGGTCAAAGAGCCAAACTCCTTACACTTTATCCCATAGAACCATTTGATCCATTCCGCCTTTACCTAAAGGTTTTCTTGTTTTGGTATCTCTGCCACATCTTCTCCAGTCTTTGGCAACCCTAGAGATTATGCTATTACCTTAGCAAAGTAAGAGACATAAATGTCCTTAATCCTTAATTTGGACCCTAGTTGCTGATTCATCTAGAAGAGATAGGTCTCTCCTAGGTACCATTCACCACTGGATGTGATGATTGGCTACATAGGAGAATTTTGTAGCTAAAGCCTTACATCTTTTGGTGCATTTTCAAGAAATGGTCCAAATTTTAGCTCTTGGAGGATCATCTGTTGCACTTTTTGTGGATTGATAGCATCAAAACAGGCTTGGGTCAAGGTGACCTCAAGCCGTGGTGCTATCCCTGGAGTTTCATACCCTTACAATTACTCACTGGGAATCTCCTCTTCGGGAATTTGATGGATAGATTCAACATCAGGTCCTTTGTAGAGGGGGCCAATTGCATGAGAGCCCACCACATGCTCTGGTTGTTACACACCTCATCCTCTTCCCGTTTGGGGGTGCTTATCCCTCAATTGTGATGGTCCTTCGCCCCTTGGGTGCCATCTGTAAGAAAACATAACCATCAATTAGATTGTACACAAGTTGCTTAAAAATGGGCCTTATACACCTTCTCAGTTTGACTAAGTTATGTTGTTAACATAGGCATTTCATTAAATACCTCAGAGTGTTAATTTGATGTGTTAGAGCCAAAAACAATAAGGGATAAGTTGGAGTTTAAATGGTTGTTTTCGTTTCTTTCCTTAGAGGCATGAAGTCTTAGTTGGTTAATTAATTAATTAATTACGCAAGGCTTCACCCCCCAACAACTAAGAGCATACTTCCAGGTGCTCAAGAGGGTAAGGATCGATTGATGCGAACGTGCGGTAGGACACATGGGTGCTTGGGAAGAGTTAGGCAGAAAAAATGGCAAAATCTCCCCCTAATTTGGATTCCAAATGATGAAAATGTAAAGCATAGTGGGCCTATATATAGGGATTAGGCATTGCATCAACAGGGCTACATATATGGGGCCTCGTATACGTAGGGGATCACACCCATTGACCAACGTTGACCAGCCCCTTAAAAAGCCCAAAATGATGAATTTGAAATGCTAAATTGGGGTAGTTAAAGTGCGTGAGAGGGCCAGACATGGTTGAGGATAGGAGGAAGGTAATCGGGGCTCAAAAAAGAGTCATAGGTAGGAGAACATGATGAAAAATAACTCCATGGGGAAGAGATCGAGCAATGGGTAGTATGAAAACAAGCCACCAGTCAACCCCAAGGATGAGAGACTAACAAATGATACCAAGAATATGTAAGTAGGTCCTCCCCATAGTAGGCGATAACCTTTGAAGCCCTTGCATATCCCCAACTCTGGGGTCCATGAGCCCTAGAGCGAAGGAAAGGTGACTGTAAGTTAATACTTCCATCCATGAGAACCTGCCAAGGCATGGGAAGTTCATAGGGATCATGACAAACAATCAAATCATAAGACCAGTAGCGAGGTGAGACATGGAGAGAAAATGCATGAAGAGAGAGGAGTGAGGTTTGGAATTCCAATTACCAGTCACATGAAACCCCGTGTGAAGTTGTGGTTAAGTGACTCGATAGGACCTTGCCTATGTTCAGACCCAAAACCAACCATAGCCAGTGACATCGCAGCAACATGAGAAGGCCCGACCACCGCCAAAGTGGCCAGGAATGCACTCATAGAGAACCACCACTCCAGTAGATGTGAGAGGAAGGAAGTGAAATGGGACCAAGTCATAGGGGATGAAGAAAGTCCCATGACTAGTGCTTATGGCTTGTGAGAGGTGGTCTAAAGGGTGTGCTTTGAATTCCCACATCGTTAAGATTTTATTTTTTATTGTTTCTTTGGATTTTCATTTCATGGGAACCACACCATGTGAAGACTCATGCTTGTATGCATGCATTTGACCAAGGGGTATGCTTTGAATCCTCATGTTTTTTTTTTGTTTTTTTTTCTCTTTTTTTTTATATTTTTAATGAGGACCACACCATGCAAGGTCAAACTTCCAAGGAGCTTCCTTGTAGAGGAGAACTTGGAGTGGGAAGAAATATGTAAGGGCACTCTCACCACCCAAGGGATGGAAGAGGATGACACATGTCGCAATCCCCTTGAAGTCACACCTGATTCAAACCATTGGGTCACCCCCGAGTCAAGGAACTACACAAGTCACACATTCATTAAAGTGTTTTTTAAGTCAAATTGGGTTGCATATTTCCAATGGTAGGAAAACCATGGAGGGGATGAATGGGTGGATGATGTGGACTCACTACTGATATTATGAGATGACGGTGAATGCAAAAACCAAGAACAACCATGTGAGGGCAAGAGTGGGGTAAAAGGTGGGCCATTCCCCACAACCCATTGCAATGAAAACCATCCGTGTCAAACTTGATGACAATAAGATGACTTATTAATGATCAATTGAAAATTAAATAACAAGAAAATGGAAAAATAAGTAAAGAAAAGAAAATGTGGCAAGAATAGGCAAACTTATGTTGAAAAAAAAAAGTGTAAAACAAAAATTCAAAAAGTGAGGGGCGTAGCGGAATGGATTAGCATGGAGGATTATCTCCCCCACGACTAGGTGGAAAGGAGGAGACACGAAAGATGGAACGTGGTTGGGCTGATGATGATGAGGTGGTGGCACTGGTTAAATGGAGTTCACGAAAAGGTTTTAGTTGTTGCTGGTTGACCAACTGCATTCTTGTGGGATCCTCAGGTTTGTGGATAAGTAAGGCCCTAGATGGGAAGGTTTCAGAGACAATGTAAGGTCCCTCCCATAGTGTTTGAAACTTGGGCGATTGTGATACATGTGTGGGCTTCCAATACAACACCTTTTCTCCACATTTTAATGTGACCTTCTGAATCCTAAGATCATGTTGTTTCTTGTTGTAGGCCTTGTGGATCTCATTTGAAGATAGGGCCACTAATCAGTTCTCATCTAGCACACTTAGGTTGATTAGTTGTTCGCGTTGTGTTAGCGGTAGGTCAAGGCCTGAGTTACTTGCGATGGATATTGTCTGGAGTTCTGCTTGGATTTGAAGTTCTGGTAACTTACCATACACTAACTCATAGGGAGAGTAACCTATAGGAAGTTTCCAAGTAGAGAAATAGGCCTAGAGGGCATTAATTTTGGTGCTCTAGTCCCTCCTATACTTGTTGATGGTTTAGGTAAGGATCTTGGTGATCTCCCTATTGGTGACTTCGGCCTACCCATTGGCTTGGGGATGATAAGGTATGGTAAATTTATGGGTAACCCTCAAGTGTTGCATGAGCTTTCAAAAAGTGACACCTATGAAATGGGTTCGATTATCTGAGATGAGTGCACGTGGCACTCCAAACTTGTTAATGATTTCTTGTTGGACAAATCATGCGATGGTGTTCGAAGAACAGTTGACGACGGCTACCGCTTCCACCCACTTTATGCAGTAGTCCATAGCTACGATGATGTATGCCTTTCCATTGGATAGGGGTGTGATGGGCCCCATGAAGTTGATGCCACAAATGTCAAAGGGATCCAGTGGTTGGATCCACTATTGAGGGCCCTCCATTCGTGTAGTCATCCCACCATCTCTCTAGCATCATTCACAGGAGTGGGAAATCATTGTGTGTCCTTGAAAATTATGGGCTAGTAATATCCTGCAAGCATGATCTTAATGGCCATGTGACATCTAGCATATTGGCCCCCATAAGGGCCCTCATGAGCATCTTGCAGGATGCGCAATGTATAGTCATTAGGGACACACCATCGAACCAGGCCATCTACACACACCTTATAAAGGTGACCATTGATTTCCATGAAGTGCTTAGCCTTATGGAGAAACTATTGTTTCTACTGATGGTTCCACTCCTTAGGAAACTCCTGAGTTGTGAGATAGGTGAGGATGTGGTTGAACCAAGGTGATTCTTTGAGCACTTGTGAATCGACTACACCCATGAAGAGGAGTTCATTTGGAAATTGATTAGAGAGGGGCTCCTTCTCTTCAGCATCATCGCATTGTAACCGAGACAAGTGGTTAGTGAATTCTCGGTTCCCTTTCAATCTACCATCATGAGTTCAAACTCCTAAAGAATCACCAGCCATCGGATGATGTGGGGGCTCACCATTGGTTTTTTCATTAGGAACCAAATAGCACTGTGGTCAGTATGCACGAACACCTTATATCCGAGCACATGGAGCTGGAATTTTTCCAAGGCGAACACCATCGCCATCAACTCCTTTTCGGTGGTGGTGTAGTTAAGTTGAGCACCCATAATTCTATGGCTTGCATAGTAGATATAATATAGACAGTTTTGATCATCACATTGTGTAAGCATGACTCCCAAGGTGTAATTGGATGCATCCATCATGATGTGGAAGGGCTTGGACCAATTATGTGCTCATAGTACTAGAGTCTCTATGAGTTTTTGCTTCAGCACTTGGAATGCAGATTCACATTCCTTGGTCCAAATGAACACAACATCTTTCTTTGTGAGCTCCACCAATGGCTTGGCAATCTTTGAGAAGTTTTCGATGAAGTGCCGGTACTAACCAGTGTGGCCAAGAAATGACTGAACATCTTTGATAGTGCTTGGTTTGTGGGTGATTCCTTGGATGACCTTGATCTTTTCAGGATCCACACTAATCCTTGTTTGTAAGATATGATGCCCTAGCACAATGCCTTCTTGGACCATTAGGTGTCTTTTCTACCAATTGAGCCACAGATTAGTGTCAACACACCTTTTTCAAAACTTGCTCAAGGTGGTCCAAGGCTTGCTCGAATGTGGCCCCATAGGTGGAGAAGTCATCCATGAAGACCTCTACCACATTGCCAATTTGTTACTAAAAGATGATAAGGAAAAGGAGTGAAAGTTGTTACACAGGCCAAAGGGCATCTTCTTGTATGCGAAAGTCCCCCAGGGACTTGTGAAAGTTGTTTTGGCCTGATCCTCTGGTGCAATCTGGATTTGGTTATAGCCACTATAACCATCCAAAAAGCTATAATCACGATGCCCTGAAATGGTATCCAACACCTGGTCCACAAATGGGAGTGGGAAGTGGTCTTTGAAGGTTGCCATGTTAAGTAATCGAAAATCTATACAGACCCTCCATTTTCCACCTTTCTTTGGCACAATAATGAGTGGGCTAACCCATTCACTATCAGCAATGGAATAGATGAACCCTGCCTTTAGCAACTGCTCGATCTCATCTTTGACAACCTACTTCAGTTTGGGGTTCAATCACCTTTGTGGTTATCATCGTGGCTTCATGGAGGCATCAATATAGATCCAATGTTGGAAAACCCTGGCATCGACTCCCGTCAACTCAAGATAGGACCATGTGAAAGTAGCATCCCATTTTTTATCACCTTCAGCAACTTCTCCTTTTGTTCAGGAGCAAGTGTGGCATTAATGATGACCAATTTTCCATTCTGCAAGAATACATATTGTAGGTGGGCCAGTAAGGATTTTAGCTCCAAGGGCTCTTGTTTGAAGCTCTCAAGGATTTGCAACTATCCCTAGTCATCACGGTCATAAAAAATGAAGACCTATTGATGAACCTCTTCCATTTCATCCATGCTTTCTACGTAGGCTCTTACAAGCCCCTAAAATGGTTCCATGCACAATGAGCTACTAGCAGTATCAGCTATCAACCACTGGTGGCCTTCTTGATTTGTGGCTGCTGCATACAGGCACTATTGAATAGGTGATTCTTCAGTACATCGACTACATGCTTGAATGGATGTCTGCTTGGTGGACCAAAGTTGCTACACACAGTTGCACCCTAAGTCACTATACGCGATGCAGGGAATGTGCTTCTTCTTGATCTTTCTAAAAGGGTTCTCCTTTGAAATCTCAAGGGAAAGATCATGGAGGCCAAGTCGTCCATCCATCATGCTCAACTAGGCTCTTCCCATTATGATTGGGAAGTTCCCCTTACAATTCTCCACATGGATGACAAGGAAATCAACAGGATAAGCCCACCCACAAACGGTGGTCACAATGTCCTCTACCAATCCCAAGGGAATAGTGATGGATTGGTCTGCCAGTTCGAGTTGAATGTTGCTCTTCTTTAATGGGGGCAAGTTCCAATTCTTATAAATATCATGAGAGATCAAATTAACTCCCAACCTCGAGTCTAGAAGAGCTTTACATGGCTCATTCCCTACCACTTGAAGATAGATGAGGGGGCTTCCCAGATCAATCAACTTTTGGGGAAGATGCCCTGCCTTGATCTAGTTGGTCACAACGTGTGTGAGCATGACCGTATGTACGTTGGAGGCCACTTGGTTTGAAGGATGCTCAAGCGGTGGAATGGTGGAGGCACTTTGAGGTTCAGTGGCACTCACCATAGGTGTATGTAAGGGTATGTTTAGGTTGTTGGACTGGAAGAAAGGACGTTTTTTTGGCTTGGGCTCTAGTCCACTCGACTAATACACCAATTGTAAGTTGATAACCCTTGTAGTGTTACGTTGCTGCAGTTGTGGTGGTATCTCCCCCTGCATAGGTGGAGCAGGTGGTAGTTGAGTGGGATGTTACGGAGAAGGAGCGGAAGGAGAAGGTGATAGAGGGTAGTAAAGATGTGGGCTTTCCCCCTGGGTGATGGAGATTATGGATGGAAGTATTCTGGGGGGTGGTAGTAGCTCTGAAAAGTTGCATGACTGGAAGAGTCTCACAGGGAGACTGGTTTCTAAACATAGTACCCATAAGGATCAGGTTATCGGTAAGGGTATTGCTACCTTGGAGGTGGCATCCCCCATGCTTGTGGGTTCTACCACTGTTGGAAGTATTCATATGGTTGCGGTGGTGCTCCACTTGGATAATACCCTTACTATCAAGGGAATTGCCTTGGGTTTCCTTATGGATAAGGCAACCTTTGGGGTATTTGCTCCTTCGCCAAGTGAGGATTCAACGTGTACACCCTAAACTCTTGGAGATGTGACACCACTGGGCAACACCCCTTATGATGTTTGTATTGGCATATGCCACATTCATCATCCTCCTCTGTGTCAGAGTTTGCAACCGATTCTGCTACAACCACTTTGCCCTTACCCTTATGTTGGGTACATTTAGCTTCCTTCTTCCTACACTGATCACGTTCACTACTTTGCTCTTTGGAATCTTATGCAATTTTTAGCACACTTTGGAATTTTTCATCTAGAGAGTCCCACATCTTATCAACCTTTGCTGAAATTTTAGATGCAAATTTCTGTAGGGGCAAGGTTTTTCAATTCACCGCTAGTTCCAGTGATGATTCCTCCTTATCTTAGCAAATTTGGACCTCCCTTTTCTAACGGAAGGGTCCCAGTTGAACTCTTTTGCACTCTGCTTCTTTCTCAATTCCCCCTCTTCCTTGGCCATTTGCTTAATGAGGCGCTGCAGTTGATGGACCCTTAATTTTGATAATCGCCCCTGGGCGTACACACCAAAGGTCTTTCTCATTTCAAAGTGGAGCCCATCAATGATATGGCAGAGCTATGCCCATTGAGAGTAGCCATGACCAGGGCATCGGTGTAGCAATGAATAATGTCTACTCATGGCTGGATCCAAGGGTTCATGATTGCCTTACTTCAACCCTTAGATCTAACATCTCAAGTTCGCCACTCTAGAGTATGTTTGATACTTGTCATTGAAGATTTCAAGCATCGTACTCCATCTTCTGATTGATTTTGGTTCCAAGGACTAGTACCAACTTTCATCCTCTTTGATGAGTGTGCAAGGGAATGGCTTGAGCTTCTACCAATCATTGTTAATGTTCTGTAGTGTGCAAGTGTCATGGAACACTTGCAAGTGAGTCTGTGGATCACAATTGTATCCCCCTTCAAATCTGGGGATATTGTTCATGTCAATTCGTTTGATCTAGTTGTCTTTCACGTTCCTGCTAGGTATCTGCACTACCTCGGCTATGTGGAGCATGCTCCAAGTAGCAAATAATGGCTCATCTAAGTCATAGTCCTGCTGAGCACCACGCTGTCTGTGACGATTGTAGCTACCCCTCCTTTCATGATGGTGAGGCTCACATGATGGATCATGTGCTACCTCATGTGGTTCCCTTCGGTCCTTACGCCCACCATCACCTCACTCCTTTCTACCATAGTTATGATCAGATTCTAAACTGGATGAGGGTATAGAAGAGCGAAAGGATGGAGAAGAGGGAGAGACATCGCCACCACCCTGGCGTCGATCTCCCCCTCTACTCTGATGATGGCCTCGGTCATCCTGTCCATCCTTGCTTATGTCGTGACTTCTTCTACATGATCCTCCATCATCTTGGGGATCCTGGTCACTTGGTTGCCTATTTTGGATAATGGACTGAACAATTGGCTACCCCAGAGGGAGTTTGGCCAAATGAGTATCATGAAAGATAGGCTCCCCATCGTCCTGCAGCCCTTGCAAGAATAAGGTATTACTGAATTGTTTCCCCTTCAGATTTTCATAGTGATCTACTTGCTATTGATCTCATGCTGGTTGGGCCTCAATGGAATGGTAGTCCCAGTAGTCATGGTCCTCCATGATGTATTCCACACCATGGTCTTGGATGCCAAGTCTGGCAAGATTCTGGAATAGCATTCCAGGAGCTGATCGGTCAGGTGGTAGTACAATGTTGCCTTCCATGTCTCGCCAACATAGGTGTTCATCCTAATGTAGGATGAACATGAAGTTGGGAACATAGTCATCTGGGTGTGTGTACACCAGCCGACATTCTTGTGGCATCGGTGGGTTAGATCCATCTCTCCTATGAGAAGAAGACAAGTTGGACGTTATATGGTTCATTTTATCAATGTACCTTACTTTTGTTACTTAATCCGCCCAGCATGTGTAGATTTTGCTATCCTGGATTCGCTCCAACGACTTGAATGATAAGTTTGCTAAGGTTAGATGGTGCATGTAAGACTAATAGTCCTTGACAATGGCACCAATGATGAACGGCTAGGTACCCCTATGCCCAACCATACGAATCACGAGCGTTCACACGCGACTCGGTCGAATTCCATAGACTATAAGCACTTAACATACACCAAACCCTAACCATCAAACCTTGGGTTATAATGATCATTGTCTTCCTAACCTCACTTGTGATGTCCTAATTGCAATGGTTAATTGAGATTAAGGCTAATGATTTTTATAGTTTTTACTTTATCTTTTGGCGTCTAATTATCTTGGAAAGTAAGGCTAGAGTATTAAGTAATATATAATTATCTTAATCTATATCTTAAATACTCCTAGCATAAGTATTTGATCCCATATTCTAGGCATGTTCTGAGCATCCCCTAACCACTACTGGGTTACCAGATGTTAAGCATCACTGGGTTACCAAGCGTTGGGTTTACGTTCGAGATGGTCGTACTTATGGTTTTTACGAACTAAAGAGAGAGCGATAGCAATTGAAAGAACAATAATGGAAACATAAGTAATTCTAGTAATTATCAAAGCATGAAAATATTAAACTATTGAATGCATTAAATGGCTAAGTCCAAATGCTACAAGGAATGCTTGAAGAGTTTGTCTTTATTGTCATTACGCTAATGGGCTCAGATACATCAACGCTCGAATAAAGATCTGGGCACTTTTCTTACACCTGCTATGGGCACTTGGAAAATATTCTAACTCTCACGGGAACAAACTGCAAGAGCTTCACTACAACTGACTAAAAGATACCTAAGTGAGACAGAAGGCCCTCTTATTTATAGGCCAAAATAGGCTCCACATAAATGGGGCCACATTGATGCATGGAAGGCTACGTTGATGGGGCCACGTTGACGCGACCACATATACGTAGCCTCATATATGTGGCCTAGTCGATGCATCGACTAATGACACTCCATCAGAAACTTTAAGTGGAAAATTTTGACTTGAAAGTAGTGAAGGTTGGCTACCAAGGGTAGAAAGATATAGCAACAAACTTGGTTAGAAGATTGTCTAACTACCATGAATTACGTGAAAAGGCCAGAGCATTTAAAGAGGGGAGGAAAGAGTTTGCAACCTCGTAAGTCAAAGCCAATTAGATGTTTTTTGCATTTGATGTGCCCATGAGATGTACCCACTCCATCACACATTGTACAACGAGCATGGATAATACATGATTCACAAATGGAGGAAGAAATTTTCAAGTACTCCTGAACTAATACAAATTCCAAAAGCCTCATGACAAGGTGAAGCAACCAATGGAGGAACTACCACCACCAAGAACTACCTAAGCTAAATTAAACTTCAACAAATTTTTTTTATCAAATATGATCACATCATGTCTTATGTAAATTTTTATAAAACACCACTACAACATTCAAGAGTCATGTATATAGTTACTCATGTCATGTAGATAGTTAGTCAATGTCATGTTAATCTACTTTCTAATTTTGTATGGAATTCTATCCTCATTTTTTTTAAAACTTAAGGATGAGTTTTTAGTTAGTCATGGGGGTATGATAAAGTGAATTTTTTGTCAACTACATTATTGAGTATATGATATTGGGGTTGTGATATCATGTACTTGATATCGAGACATAAGCTATGATGTTGAATGTCCAATATCACAGACACGTGCTCACCTATAAATATGATACTTAGGCACATGGTCCAAATAATAATTCATTACATACTTAACAAAACTCTTACAATTTAATTTTGTAGCTTAGCGATAGAGTGAATGCGCATAGTATGGTATTAAGTAGTTGTTTCAAATCTTTATTCAAGTGAAGTGTACTTTGGCATAGTTCATGATGGAAATAAAGATCGAGATTGCTTTTCATCATTGTAGCATCCAATTAGCTTCACTATTTTACTTAGCATAATTCTTATTATTTCTAAGTTTAATTAGTTACATTTATAAGTACTTTACTTTCCTTGTTCATTAGTGATGAGTCATTGTTGATTGGTTGCATCAACGAGGCCTTGTCAACACAGTGTTTGTCTGTCACCTATAAATATGAGCCTACCAACCACATTTATGGCACAGTGAAGATCTTACATTTTTTTTCTATTTGAAAGTTACAATTTTCCCCCCCAGTGCCCATAGTAGGAGTCATTGAGTGTATGGATCTTTATTCAAGCATTGTTCTACCTTAGCATGATAGTGTGTGCAACAATAAAGATGAGCTTTCTGATAAACCTTGTAGCATTTTGGATAGATTATATATTTTATTTATGCATTTACTGTTTCCAATTATTTATTAAATTTTTTTAATTAATTATCAATTATTTTCCAGTTACTATGTTGGATAAGCAATTAAGCCAGATAGATTACACACATAAGTATGACGTCTTCGAGCATAACATGTATTTACTTGGTGATCCCAACAACGTTATCACTTGGTACACTTAGTAGCATAGTGTTTGGTCACCTAGTAGTGGATACGTGGGTTTAGGACATGCACAAAAAGTGGGAATAGATACTTATGTTAGGGTTAGTTAAATGATTAGTTAATTCATTAATTTATATTATTTAATTAAATTCCTTTATCTACATTTCAAGCACCTGACTATAAAACATAAAAATGATACAAATCAAATGCCTCAATTACACTTAATCATACCAACAAACATCACAAGTATAATTGGGAGGACAACAATTGACCTTAAGGCTAGATTTCACTTCCTAAAGGGCTAGTGCACTAGAAATGATGAAGTTTGTAGAATTCAATCGGATCGTGCATGAACACTTGTGATTCATATGGTTGGATGTAGGGGTACCTCGCCACTCATTGTTGGCATCATTGCCAGGAACTTTGTTTGTGGAACATGCGCTATTTAGGCCTAAGTGAATATCACTATATTGTTATAGATCTGTGCCCAGAATGCTATTTAAAACCCTTAAGAAGTTGGGCATAGCAAATCTTCACGAGGAGTACATTGTGAATGGATACGACACTTAGAGCTACTATCCCACTAAAATAGAACATAAAAGAGATAAATGTTAGGAGAAACTCCATGAAGCTACAAAAGGGAAAACATTACACTAGCCCCTTGTTCCTACTAGATTAAGAGGATAATGAGGACCCTCCCTTGGAAGGTTCTCAACATGAGGATCCTCCACACCTTGCTACTGATGATGAGGGTGTGAACCTAACCCTATGATTGACTATTCATAAACTAGGGTTACGAAAGAGTGATAGCCAAGGTAGGGACTTGGGTAAACATCATGGCAACAAGAGATCTAAGGACGGTGATCATAATAAGTGTAAGAGTGGTGGCAAACATTGCGATGGTGGTGGCGGTCCACCTTCCTCTTCATCCTCTTCATCTGATTTTGAACATTCCTCTTCATCTGACAGTTCTCATGGAAGTCACCACTGAAAAAACCATGATGAAGGTGATCGATGAAATAAGAATGACTGTGAAGGCCATCAAAATCGAAGGGCTGGCCAAAACCATCATCGGCGTCATCAACACAATGATGATGATGAACTTTTATTGGCAACTCACAGTATGCTCAACATTGTGGAGGCAGTGAAAATATCAACCAGGCATATGAAGGATAGTTAGATCAAGTGCCTAAATATGAAAAATATTCCAAGATTTGAGGGGGGATACAATTTTGATCCACAGACACATTTACAAGCTTTTCAAGATGCCTATGCCTTATAGAACATAGAGAACAAGTGGTAGAAACTTAAGCATTCCCAAGGATTCTCATTAAGGAAGCTAAAAGTTGGTACCAATCCTTAGAGTTGGAATCTATCCAAAAATGGAGTACCAAGTTAGAACTATTCAATGACAAATATCAAATATACTCTAGAGTGTCTATTCTAAGAAGTTAAATCCAAGGCTGAAAACAAGGGGCACATGAACCCTTGAATGTTACCATGGGACAATACTATTCACTCCTACACTAATGCCCTAGCCATGGTTACTCTTAGAGGGAACAACTTTGCTACATCATAGATGGGCTTAGAGTAGAAATAAGAAGAACCCTTGGGATGTATGTCCAAGGAAAATTATTTGAAATGAAAGCTCATTAGATCTAAAGGTTAATTGAGTAGGTAGCAAAAGAAGAAGGTGAGATACGAAAGAGGAAAAGTGCTAAAGAATATAATAGGGATCCTTCCATTTAAAAATGAGAGGTCTTATTTTGTGATGAGGAGGAGTCACCACTTGATGAAGTGGTGAAAAAAAAGACCTTGCCAATCCAAAAATATATTTTTGATATTTAGCCAAGGTTAACAAGTTATGGGACTCTTTGGATGAAAAGTTTTAAATTGCTTTAATGATTGTCAAAGAATACAAAGAGAAAAATATTGATCATAATCACAGGAGGTAAAAAGAAGCTGAACATGCCTACCAAAGAGGTAAGGGCAAAGCTGCTATAATAGAGGAAGTTGTGGAGTCTAACTATGATGATGAAATTAAATGTGACATCATTCAATTGAACATCCAAATGGATGTTGCCCTATGGTGTCACACTTACAAGAGTCTGGAGTGTACACATTGAATCCTTTCCTAGCATGTAGGCAAGATCTAAGACATTTGCCTTATCCTCAAGGTAGTCCAAGATGGTTCCACCAGCAACAACAAGCTTACTACCCAAGTGGAGCTCCTCCACAACCATATGAAGAATACCAATAGTGGTATCAACTACAATCATGGGGAATGCCATCGCCAAGGCAACAGTACCCTTATAGGAAACTAGATCCATATGGGTACTATGTGCAAAAGCCCATCTCCGCTAGAAGTTCTATGAGTCATGTAGCATTCCAACATCACTATTACCCTCTCGAGTACCATCAAATACATTAACCATTTACTTGAGGAAAAAACCCATATCTGTATCCTTATCATCCTTCACATCCCTCTGCACCTACACCTCCACCTTCAACTCAATTACCTCCTACTATGTCTATGCAAGGTGAGATTCCTTCATAGCCACAACAACGAAATGCTACAAGGGTTGTACACTTACAACTAGTTTTTCAACCAAGTGGTCTAGATAATCAATCAAGGAAATGACCTTTCTTCTAGCCTAGAAGTCCTCTCTAGCCCTCACAACTTACTTCGACTAATTGCCCTGCATCTCCATCACCCTCATCCTTTGCATGAAATATCTTCAAGTGCCCTTCAAACCAAGTGCTACCTAGGATCTGCACTATGATGTTAACCCATGCTATTTTTGATTAGATTAAGGCTATTAATCTTCCTACAAAACAATTTGACCCAAGAAGTCCACTCATCTATCTACATATTGCTGGACAAGAGCCATGCAAAGCTCTTCTTGACTCTAGTTCTAGAGTTAACCTCATTTCCCATGATATGTACAGGGCTTGGAACCTACTACCTCTTAAGAAGAGCAACATCCATTTAGAATTAGTAAATTAGTATATTACTATTCATTTAAGATTAGTAGAGGACATTCTGACCATATTTTGTGGGTGGTCCTATCCTGTTGATTTTCTAGTAATCAAGGTGGAAAATTACAAAAGTGACTTTCCCATCATTATGACAAGGGCTCGGTTAAGCATGGTTGATGCACGAATGGATATAAGGGACCTATCTCTCAAAATATCTAAGGAAAATGAGCTAGAAAAAATTGAGAAGAAGTGTATTCCATGCATCACGTATAGTGAAAATAGGTGCAATTACATGCAAAATATTTGGTCCATCAAGAGCACATACATTTAGGCATGCAATCAGTGTGCACAATAAATTAACATTCAAAGGTGTTTGTACATAACAACCACAAAGCAAGAGGACACCCAATGGTTGATAGCTGATTTAGATAGCAACATAATATGCATGGAGCCAATTGAGAGCTTAACATGTGCATATATTGAAGGCATGGACAAAATTGAACAAATTCATTCCCAACTCTCTAATGAAGATGATGATACCTATTGGGGAGAGTTGGAGATCCCTGATCACTTCAAGTTGGACCCCTTAGAATTAAAAAATTTACCAGTCAGTATGGAGTATGCTTTTCTAAAGAATGGTAAACCAGTCATCATCAATGCCAAACTTGCTCTTGAACAAAAAGAAAAGTTGTTGAAGGTGGTAGATAAATGGTCAATAGCCTTTTCTTGGTCATATCCAGAGCTAACAAGAATCGATCCAAGGATATGCCAACATCACATCTACACTGATCTAGGCATGAAGCCTAGAAGGTATCCACAGAGTTGGTTAAACCCCAAATTAAAGCAAATCATCAAAGNCTCTAGTATGATTTGGATTTGGTTATAGCCACTATAACCATCAAAGAAACTATAATAATAATGCCTAGATATGGTATCTAACACTTAATCTACAAATGGAAAAGGAAAATGATCCTTAAATGTTGCCATATTTAATATCCTAAAGTCGATGCAAACCCATCATTTGTTACCCTTCTTCAGTACTACNTTGTAGATTAAGTGTTAGATACCATATCTAGGCATTGTTATTATAGTTTCTTTAATGGTTATAGTGGCTATAACCAAATCCAAATCATACTAGAGGACCAAGCCAAGACAACACTCATGAGTCCATGAGGGACTTTTGCATACTGTAAGATGCCATTTGGCCTATGCAATGCCCTTGCAACATTTCAATGCTTGGTCCTAAGTATCTTTCAACAACAACTTGGTAGTGGTATTGAAGTCTTCATGGATGACTTCTCCACCTATGGAGCTACATTTGAACAAGCCTTGGACTGACTTGACCAAGTATTAAAGAGATGTGTAGAGACAAACCTACAACTCAACTAGCAAAAGAGCCATCTCATGGTCCAAGAAGGCATTGTGCTAGAGCACCAAATTTTACAAAAATGGATTTAGGTAGACCTAGAAAAGATCAGGGTCATATAAGGAATAACACACCAACCAGAGATCATAAAAGATGTTTGGTCATTCCTTGGACAAACTAGCTACTACCAGTAATTTATTAAGAATTTCTCTAAGATTGCAAAGCCATTGGTAGAACTTAGAAATAAATATGCACCTTTCATTTGGACCAAGAAATGTGAATATGCATTCCAATAATTAAAGGAGAAACTTGTAGAAACATCAATCCTACAAGCACCAAATTGGTCCAAACCATTTCATATCATGATAGACACATCTAACTATGCTTTGGGACCAATGCTCATGCAGCTGGATGATAAGAAACATCCATATTATATCTAGTGCACAAGTAGAAGCATTGTGGGAGCATAGTTAAATTACACCACCAAAAACATAGAATTAATTGTAGTGGTGTATGTGCTAGAAAATTTTAGACATTATGTGCTAGGTTACAAATTTTTTATGCATACAGACCACAACACAATTTTCTTTCTTATGAATAAGTCGATGGTGAGCCCTCATGTTATACAATGGTTCATGATCTTGTAGGAATTCGATCTCACTATGCTAGATCGAAAAGGAACTGATAATGTGGTTGCTAACCATCTTTCTTGCTTAATATGGGATAACAAAGATGAGAAAAGTGCACTCTCTGATTAGTTTCTAGACAAACTCCTCTTTACTAGAGCAATAAATGAATAAATGCTTGAAAAAGTAATATGCTTTAATGGCATTCTCACAAATATTCTCACTCAAGAGATGCCATAGGACATGGATTTTAGGAAAAAGCAACAATCTCTTCATCAAGTCAAAATATTTCATGAAAATCAACAGACACGTTTACAAGGTGTGTGTTGTTGGCCTGATCCGTTGGAATGTCCCTAATGAGGATCAACTACGCATTGTCTAGGATGCTCATGAAGGGCCATGCGGAGGACACTATGTAGGAAGATGCATGGCCATGAAAATCTTGATAGCAAGTTACTATTGGCCTATAGTCTTTAGGGATGCCCACTAGTTTGTCAAATCTTGTGAACATTGTCAATGTGATGGGGGCATAATTGCTCTCATGGAAGGTCCTCAACAGTGGATTCAACCACTTGAACCTTTTGACATATGAGGGATTGACTTCATGGGTTCCATCACACCCATGTTTAATAGGAAACCATATATTATAGTATTAGTTGACTACTACACAAAATGGGCAAAAGTGGTAATTATTACTGATTGTACATCATTCACTGCTACCAAATTTATACAACAAAATATTGTGAATAGGTTTGTGATGCCACATTCAGTAATTTCTGATAATGGGACTCATTTCATAGGTGCCACATTTAGAAAATTAATGTAATGCTTGGGGGTAGAACATAAATTAACAACACCTTACCACCCCCCAAGCCAACGGTCACGCAGAGGTAACCAACTAGGAGATTACAAAAATAATAATGTGAACTAGAGTACAAAGCTTAACAATGTGAACTAGAGTACAAAGCTTAACAATGCTCTCTGGGCTTATCATTTAGCTTGGAAACTTCCTATTTGATATTCTCCCTATGAGTTAGTGTATGGAAAACTTCCAATGCTTCCAATTCAATTTGAGCTCTATACATTCTCAACGACCTGTGATCTAAACCTTGACCTAAGTTTAGCATAGAAGGAAAGATTGATCAATTTGAACATGCTAGATGAAAATTGCTTAGTGGTCCTATCCTTGAATGAGGTGAACAAGGCATTTAGCAAGCAGTGCCATGACCTTAGAATTAGGAAAGTAAAACTTCAACCAAGAGATAAGGTTTTCTATTGGAACCCCACACATGTACCCCAAAAGAAAAAATTCTAAACTTCATGGGAGGGACCTTATATAATTGATCAAACCTTTTCCTATAGGGCCATGATAATTTACAAACCTGACAACCTAAATAAAAAGCAGTTGGTCAATATCCAATAAGTCAAACCTTTCCTAGAACCAAGACTGGCCAATGTAAATACTACCTCAACAGATGGATAACCACATTCTATTTTTCAGATCTCCTCCCTCCAACTTAGTTGTGGGGGAGATGGCCATCCATGCTAACCATTATCATGGCCTCTCATTTTTTCTACCTTTTTATTTTTTACATTTTTAATTTTACAAATTTTTTATTTCCATTTTTAGTACCTTTTAACTTTCTTGATTATTTTATACTTTATTATAATATATTTTACTTTATTTTGTTTCCTTCTATTTAAGTGTGGTATTTTCTCATTTTTGCTAATAAATTTGCTTTATTGTCACAGGACACAATGTTGTTGTTGTTTACTAATGATGGTTTGTGCTTAATTTGTGATTGTCAATGTCTGGTTTCTATTTTTGAGTTCTAATGTCTAATGACTTTAACATGGTTTATTTTTCATGGAACAAGCAATGAGTCCACATCATCTACCCATCCAATGAACCCTATGGTTTTCCTTATTCTAGAAATATGAAGTTCCTTCCATTAAAAGAAACCTTTAATTAATCAGTGACCTTAGTAGTTCTAGAATTAGGAAGGATCCAAAGGTTTGTAAAGGGTGTGATTTCAAGGGGACTCAATACTCTTTGTAATCTTCTTCTTGCTTGAGTGCTTGAGTGTTTTTTGTAGACTTCTTATTGTTCCATACCATCTAATTCTAGGAAGATAATAACGTCATTACATGGTGTGGTTCCCATCATTAAAAAAAATGATGAGAATTCAAAACACACCCCTTTGACACAAATAAGTCCTTACATGTTGTTGTTCCCATCATTCAAAAAAAACTATGGGAATTCAAAGCACACCCCTTCGACAAATAAACAGACTACAAACATTGGTTATGGAACTTGAATGACATGCACCTATGCCTAATAGTCCCCTCTAACTAAGGCCCTCTCTCTCAATGCCTACTTCTTCTTTCTTATCTTTGTGGAATGGTGGTTATGTTGTGAAAGAACTCTTGTGTCTCAAGTGGATGGATTAGTCTTAGAGTGGTAATGTGAAGTCATTGAAAGTGGATGGTTTTGGTTTGGACTAAGGATGAAACTTCTCAAGTCATTTTAACCACAAATTTTACAAGGGACTTCTTATGACCTCAATTTGGAACTCCATTCCACCTTCTCTATCATCCATCCATGTTGCTATAATTCACCTCACTATTAGGTTCTATGTTATGCTTAATGTCTAAGTTTGATGTGTTGGGATTCTTGAGTGGATTCTCTCAGGTTGGTCCTTAACTTGTCATGATCATTAAATTGACTATGGGGCCCATAGACTCCTTAGTTGAGGCTATGAAAGGGTAAAAAGGACATGAGCCTAATATGGGGAGGATCCACTTGCATAGCTTTTAGCTTGATTAGTTAAGGTTACTTACCTTTGACATCGCTACAATCTTATATTTCATATTTTCCATTGTGTAAACTACTCAGTATGCCTTAATCTTTCATTGCATTCATTCAATAAATCAATTTTTCTCCATTTTCTTCAAATTTATGAACTTCAACATTCTCTTCTCATGATTTCATACTATTCTTAGTCTTCTAAGCTTTCATTTGATCCCAATTTCATTGAAAAACTCCTTGTATTATGAAAGATTAACCAAAGTCAATGAAAGATAATGATGGTTAATAGCTATGTCGACGAGGCTTTGTTGATAGCTAACCACGTTGACAAGGCCCCATCAATGAGGCCTCATCGATGCAATGCAAAAATACTATATATACCACTAGATACTTTGGATTTTTTTGCAATTTTCTCATAACACATGGGAAATTTTTGCAATTTTTCAAAGCCCAAAACCTTCCAGAGCCCATAACTTTCACACCGTTTGTCCAATTCACTCCATTTTTTGATCCTGCACTTACTAAAGTAAGATATTTATCATGGGGGCCACAAACCTTAAGGTTTCTGATGAAAAATTAATGGAATTTTTTGAAAATTTTCCTAACTCCTTTAAAGGGTTAATAACCTTAACCATATATAAACATCAAATTTTTCTAAGTTAACCCTTTCAACAACTTCTAGGATGAATTATTCATAATAACACATAAAATAAGTAATAATTGAATTCATTAAATCAACCATAATCACAAATTAGCCAAGTGTAACTACCCTCAAGATTTAAGGTATCCCAATTATTTTAAGGTTACACAATGATTGCTAATCCATGGTCTTATTGTAATTACAGATGGCACCCAAACAAAAGCATCCATAGGAAGGAAAACCCTCACAACCATGTGAGAAATGACCTAGAGTTGGAAGGGGCCATCAGAAACAAGACCAAGAACAACAAGAGGGAACCCATGCAATGGGACCTCTTCGTGAGGAGCCCAAAGTGGAATTTGTTCAATAGATTCTAGAGTAAAAAGTGCCTACTAAACAATCCCAATGAGGAGAAGCACTTCGACCCATGCCAAGGCTTGAGATCACTCTAACTCAAGCCTACCTAGACATCATCAAGTACTAAGAAATCCAAAGATTAATTCTTAAAGAGAAAAATTTTAGGTCATTTTTGGAAAAAGCTCTAGAGGATGTCAAGACACAATTGCAAACCTCTCACATGTGGCTAGTCATCATATCCAGTGGGAAATGGTACATGGGAGAGACCTATATCTTTTGAAATAGTTGAAGGTTGGGGTCTATTGTAAAAATCAAGGACATTCAAGTTTTCTACTCAGTGGAAGCTATTGCATAGGTACTAGGATTTCCAGACATTGGAACATATTTGGCAAAAATATCAACAAAAGATGATCCTGAGGCAAAATGGGAATGGAACCAGTGATGCTACTGGGTGTATTGTAAGGAGTATGGTGCACTTACACTAGCGAAGTAGATTTATTTTAAGATTGTGGTCTATCACCTCAATCCAACAGTGAGGCCAAGTAAAGTAACTACTTTCTCTGCCTGAGCATGTACCACTCTAAGTGGGAAATTTCCTGTTAACCTTCCATAGATAATTTATTTGAAGATTAAGAAGTTCTTCAAGGAAAACAAATGTGGAAGGAAGACATTATCCTTTTCATGCCTTATCAGAAAACTTTGCAAAAGGGTAGGCATTGTTCGCTATTCTAATGATATTCTCAAGCATGCTTCCTTGGACTCATGGATGGAAATCATGAAGGATAAGATGCCAATTACCACTCAAGAAGAGGAGCTACCACCAACACCACCCACTCAGGAAACAACATCAGAGGCCTGTGTAGTCCTTGATCATCTGCGACAAATCTAAGAACAAAACTTGGGTGAACAAGAGCAACAAGTAAGAACGAGTGGGGTAGATCCATCTATGTATTAGCCAACGATGAGTCATCTTAATGTGGTGGCAAGAACAGTTAGCCAAATGGAGAGAGGTGGTTTCATTTTCTCTACCCAAAGGACACAACTACCTTTGAGATTGGATCCCAACACTTGAGAAGTGATAGTGTCACTAGCAACATACCATCTATTCCTAGAAATATTTGGAAATACTGCCACTTTCTCAGTGAGGTTGGAGAAAGGAAAAGAAGCAATTATTTTATTGATGCAACACTAAGGGTAGGAGATAATGATAGAATGATAGCTGATCATGTAGTTGAAGCACTGAATGAACCTAAGGTGTCTATACCAGACATATCTACACTTCAAGATGTGCAGATGTCCATAGGCATAGTCAATGAAAATTGAACATAGCCTAGCACGAATAGTTGTTGGAACAACTGGTAGGAACTAAAAAACCAACTTTAGACATCTTTGATCTCTCAGAGAACATCACTACAACCTAGTCGGAGCTGATAAATGCAAGGGATAGATGCATCATTTTGATGGGGCAACTAGAAATGGCTCATGAGAAAAATCAATGCTTGGCTGTGAAGGTTGCTAAACTTCGTGCTCAACTTGTAGAACAAGCAATTCTTAGCCCAGCAATGATAAGAGATGAAGCTATCAAATAGCTTCAAGAACGATTTCAAAAGGCTGAGGAGGAAGTAGTAACGGCCATCTTCAAATAGTCTATGGTAGAAGTTGAAATGCACTCAATCAGAAAGGACTTGAATTAGATGCATCAAGAGAATGAAGAATTGACCATGCAAAATCATTGCCTATGAAATGTTGATGCTTAGAGAGATAAAATGCAAGAGTTCAGTCATCAATAGTAGGAGCATCTTGCTAGGGTAAACACTAAACTAAGGAAATTAGCCATGAAAAATTGCAATCTATCAATGGAGGAGGTAGACACATTGCGACAAAAGTCTACCATCAATATTTTCATCTCAAAGGATGAAGATCTCAAATTTAAAAGAGTCAAAAATCACTACAGAGACTAGGTTGGTTTGCAAAAAAAATTAATGAAAAAAAATCCAAATGATAAAGATGAAAGTGAATGAATCCCTCCAGCAACTCTAGCAAGGAAGAGATATATGGCAATCCATCATTGATGGGATTAACGCCTACAACAAAGCAGAGATCTGCTTGAAGGAGTTGTAGATCAAAGAAATGATAGAGTATATGGAGTTGGCCAATCTTCATTATGCAAACCTAGTAATGTTGATAGTCAGACAGTCATAGTCAAAATTGGAGAAATAAGTGACTAGTGCATATCTACTATACGAGGCTGAGTTCAACCACCACAAGGACATCAAGAAAAATCTTGAAACTACTAATGCTAAACTTAAAGTCCTTAAAGGATGATTCACAGATCAACAATCTATCTCTAAGGACCCAGCCAAACAGAAGAATGACTATCAAGAGCTAAAGAACATAGTGAGAGCATTCAACATTGAATGCAAATGGTTCATTGCCTAGCTGGTTAATGCCGAGTTATTTCCAATGATCCCATGTCCCTGGGATGTGCCTGTTCCAACCCACATTAGGGAAGCTGCATGGATAATGCATGATCCTATGAGTAAGGAGGAGAAAATGAAAGCATTATTGGATGCTTTTTGCCTCCCACCTAAAGTTGTAGCAGTAGCAGGAAAACCAAAGTTGGCTCAACCACTACCAATGCATGAAGTTGGTGAAGGTCCCTCCAAGCCTCAAGAACCACCATCACCTAGGACCATTTGATCTTCTCCAACAAGCTTCACACCATCAATGAATGTGTTGTCAAATTTTTGAAGAGTTGTGTCATGGTGTTCAATTTTGTATCCTGAAAACCATCATTTTTATAATGTGTTGATCCATACACCTAGGCATCCCATTTTGTGTTAAAGTGAGTCAGTTCTTTCATTGAAGAAAAGTTAGTCAATAATCCCATACCTTCCCAATTTTGTAAAATAACTTGAGGATGAGTTTTCATTCAGTTGTGGGTATGATGAGTTGTCATTGGTTGGCTATGTCAACGAGGATTGATCAATGCAGTTAACCACATCGATGAGGCCTCATTAATGCATCTTGCCCTACATCAATGAGGCCTTTTTAACAAGGCTCCATTGATGTAGTGTCTATCCATCGCCTATAAATACATTCCTACCAACCACATTTATGGTAATCTAGATTTTAGTAGCAGTGAAGCTCTTGCATTTTTTTTTCTATTCAAAAGTTAGAATTTTTTCCTTGAGTGCCTACAACAAGAGTCATTGAGTGTACATATCTTTATTTAAGCATTGTTATACTTGAGCATGATATTGTGTGGTAATAAAGATGAGCTTTCTAATAAACCTTATAGCACTTTGGGTAGATTAGATATTTTATTTATGCATTTACTATTTTCAATTATTTATTAAATTTTTTTAATTAATTATCAATTATTTTCTAGTTACTATGTTGGATAAGCAATTAAGCTAGATAGGTTACACACATAAGTACAACTGCTTCAAGTGTATAACACGTATTCACTTGGTAATCCCAACAACGTTATCACTTGGTACACCTAGTAGCATAGCGTTTGGTCTATGTGGGTTCAGGACATGCACGAAAAGTGGGAATGGATACTTATGTTAGGGTTAGTTAAATGATTAGTTAATTCATTAATTTAAATTATTTAATTAAATTCCTTTTTTATCTACATTTCAAGAACCTGACTATAAAACATAAAAATGATACAAATCGAATGCCTCAGTTACACTTAATCATACCAAAAAACATCACAAGTGTAATTGGGAGGACAACGATTGATCTTAAGGCTAGATTCACTTCCTAAAGGGCTAGAGCACTAGAAATGACAAAGTTCATAGAATTTGATCAAATCATGCATGAACGCTTGTTATTTGTATGGTTGGACGTAGGGGTACTTTGTTGCTCATCAATTAGTAAAGCAGAATGAGTACAATTGGTTTCAAGTGTTTAAGTATGATCATTTGGTAACCTAGTAGTGGTCTCACTTAATTTTCTCAATAGTGAAATCACTTGGTAATCCCATTAATGGTTACATGAGCCCAAGGCATGTATAGTAAGCTAGGAATGAATATTCATCACTCTAGGCTAGACTAGATTTACTTACTGTTTTCCATAGAATCATTTTCACACTTTACCATCATAGCTAGGAGTTATGCCCATCAACATCAACCTATCATATACCTCACTAAGAGCTAAACCATATGCTTAAATTATACTAGCTCCACATGGAAAGCTAATGGTCATGAACTCTAACCAATTACTAGCATAATCATATTGTCGTGTTCATAGATTATGATCAAGCTACGCATGAACACTTGTATCTTGTATGGTTGGGTGTTGGATTACTCCACCACTCATTAGTAGAACTCCCTACATCAGCTCTATTATCCAAACCATTTTCAACAATCATTCAACCTTTATTTGAGGACTCAAGGATGAATGAAACTAATCCTCTTCCAACTACAACTTTAAAACATAAGGATTTTGATTAACACTTATACTTCAATGATGCTCATACAACTTAGGGTTCTAATGTGGCTTGTGTCCTTAATCATAAAGATATGGAGCCTATATAAATTTGATTTTTCTTGTACAAATAATGTAGTCTAATACAAGCATATTAATTAGGTTTACTCCTAGCAACGCTACTAGAAATTAAAAGGCTCTCAATTCAAGGTGATTTCCAACTAGTCATTCATCAAGTTAATGATAATTACCCTTATAAAGCTAACATCTACAATATTATCTTAATTTAGCTAAAAAATTAATGACTTAATTTGATGAATATTTACTAATGCATATTTATGACTTGGAAAATATGCTCACATATGCATTAGCTATATTTTCTCTCCTTGTAGATCTTATGTTTCTTAAAGATTATTTATCTCACTTAATGCAAGATAACACCCATCACTCTAACATACACACCATGCATTAGCTTACTTAACATAGAAGAGGATGGACAATACTAAATTATTATATAATATTTACAAACTAGAGAAACTCTTGAAGATTTATCTTCATCTCAAAAGGATACCTTTCCTAAATATTCTAACATTTTCATATCATGGATCGCAACATTTTATGTCAAGTTTTAGCATTATGTGACATCATGTCCTTGGATGTCACGGAAAAAGTTAAATATACATTATATTAGACATTATGTGTAAGAAGATAAGGTGGAAATTATCAAATACATGTAACATTTGATATTAAGTGTAAAGAAAAAAATAGGAAAAATGCAAAAGGGAAAAGAAAAATATTCTTTTTGGATATTGAATAATGTATCTTGGTTATGCTCTACGAGTTTCTTGGGATTATCTTCCTTTGGCATCCATCCCTTAGAAGGGATGGCCAATCCTCTTACTATCACACATTACCTGAAACTTGTTACTCAACTTTACTAGCTCCATAACTCCATGCTAATACCACCTTTAATGGGTGGGTATAAATAACTTAGGTGAAACCCCTAAAGTTCACCTCGAGAAATATGCATGTTATTATAACAAGCCCTTTTAGGTCTTAATTACAACTTACCATTTTGGGTTGTGTTATAATAAATACAATGTTAGTTATGAAGAGACATCATCTTCATTATGTAGTGGTATCACTCAGAAATGGGGATATCACAATCTATTCCCTACGTTTTGTTCATCCTCAAACGAATCCATGTTCATGATATATCTCTAGCTCCAATGCTTCTTTTATGCTCCTATACTCTAATACTTTGATTTTTCTTTTTGACTTGAAGTTGTATATTCTAATATTCTCTTACTTATTCTAAAAACAAAATACAAGTGAAACGAATATATGGGTATTTAAATCTTATTTTATCAATACTTACCTCACTCTTTGAGATAATGATAAGAGGTAAATTAGAGGTCTACCAATCACCAATCACTAGTCTTAACTAGGATCACACAAAGAAAAACTCATATTTGGTTACCCAAGTGAAGGTAGGGTAAATCCTTATTCTCAACTTGTATTATCCTATACATTTTACTTATCAAATTAAAATATAGAGTAAATAATAAAGAAAATGATAAGATTATAAATAAAAGTAAGATGACGATACTCCTTGATCTTAATAAATTATGGAAATTAATAAACATAGTTTTAGTTCCACCATGAGTATATGATTGAATGGCCTTGTTCAGGATCGTAGGGCTTGATCTCACATCGTCTCAACTTCTTATTTAGAAATTAACTTTAGTAACTTGGTAACTTGGAAAAATTGGACATCATTCCAAATATAGTCTAGTATCACAATGAAGAATGATATTGACTCATCTTCCTTAGTCATACTAGTGTAGTTGTCGAACTATGGTTCTTAATAATTTTGGTCAAAAACATCATCTATTCTTGAATTCTAAAAGTTGACTTATCTATTGAAGATTCAAAGTAAGTAGAATATGCATTGGCCAATGGAATTGCATGTTGAATTGATGGAAATATCTTTCAAGGATTCCTTTACACATCTATAATTTAAGAATTGAAAAACACTACTTTCAACTTTTGCATTAAAGTCTCCATAGAAGCTAAATGATGCTAGATTGATATCGGTATGGCTTAAGAATAACTTATTCTTCAAATTTTCCTTTGTTTGCTTAATCAAGTATGCCCCTTGATAAAGTCTAAAATCTTGACATGTTGATTTAGCAATTGAATGTGTATTGATCATACATACATATATTTCTAATCACTACATTTTTAATATCAATGCCAAGGATATGCAGGTTCTCCAAGACCTTGACCATTCTTTCATCCTCATGATTCAAAGTTTTCAGAATTTGAAAATCATATCTTTGCACTAATTTAAACTTGGCATCTTTATAAAAGATCATGAAATATTTCATGTTGTGATTTCTACAATAGGCTAACATGTATGGCTTGAAAGTAGAACATTTATAAGAACCTTTTTTCTTGTAAATACCTTTGTATCCCATCTTTTTTTAAGTCTAGATATAATTAGTCCAAAAATTCCCATGACAAGACTTCTTAGACATAATACGTCAACATTCAAATCTTGTAACTTTGCTAAGATGTATGGTTATCAATACTTATGTAAGTACAAGGCCTATGGTGGACATAATGGATGTTGTTTTTAATTGGTTATAGACCTTACAAGCACATTGTATGTTGCAAGTTTCATTCTTGCTATTGAATTATCTCCTAGGTCATTTCTCTTCATGGGTATCATACACCTTGTCAAAATAAGATTATGATTTTTCATGATGTTGCCATTGTATTATTTGGTTATAGGCTAAATGAGTATACATCTTCATTATTATTCTGATTATAAGTTGTTGGTCCAAGTGACTAATCAATTCATTGTATTGATAACAATTAGCTACCTTACATAGACTCTTAGTTAAACTTATTAAAGTGGTTAAAACAAGTCTTGAAGCTCATTATAGTAGCCTATAGCATTTTGAGGCTTATTAGGGTAGTCAAGAAGGTTCATGTAGCTCATTAGGATAGTCATGAGGATTCTATTAGCTCATTAGGATGGCCAAGAGGGTTCTTATAGCTTATTAGGATGGGCATGGAGGTTCTTGTAGCTTATTAAGACAATCATGAGAGTTTCTTTATCTTATTTTGGGGTGGGGGGGGGGGCCCACATAAGGGTTCTTGTAGCTTATTAAGATGATCATGAATCTTCCTATAGCTTATTAGGATGGTCAAGAGCTCATTAGCATGGTTAATAAAATTCTAAATTTTGACTCAAATTTGACAAGTCATAACTATTATTAGGATTTTAAAGCTATTTTTGGACTCTTTTGAAAGCTTCTAAAAATATTTATAAGCTCAGTAAATTTAAATTTTATTGGATATTATTTGGACCTTTGCATTGGACATGGAAAATGATCACTCAAATATGACTCATGAGTTGATTAGGATAGTCCAATAGTTAGACTAGTATACTTTGAAAGAATATGTCTTAGATCCCATAAGAGTGATAAGTGTTAATTTCATTTTAATACATGTCCCATCCTAACTATTACTTAGAACCTTATAAATATCTCCTTAGTCATTTATATTCTTTACATGGCTCTCATTCCATTAGATCTCGCTTATATTGTCTCCTCTTCATTCTAAGCATTCTCCTAAGTAAGTTATTATCTCTTTTCACGAAGTTTATAGTCTTATTTATATATTCATGTATTATTTCTTCTTGTGAAATTCCTTAATTTTTGAAGCTTTTATGCAAACTGATGAGACGCGACATGCACTGAGCCGCGATATCGCGTATGCGATATCGCATCTTCCCCTGCGATATTGCATACGCGATATCGCGGTCTGCCTCCATATCTATAAATAAGAGGCGGCACTCCCTTCATTTCCCAATCCTGGCTAGAAGTAGCGAAGCTCTGGCAGATTGATCACTCCAGAGTTAGAATTTTTCCCATGTGCCCGCAGTAGGAGTCCTAGAGTGAACGGCTCTTTATTCGAGCA
>MNCI01034965.1:40288-51577 GCA_015680685.1 Gnetum montanum | reverse complement strand
GAATCGATTTCATGGGGCCCATTACACCAATGTCCAATGGAAAAGCTTACATTGTAGTTGTTGTAGACTACTTAACAAAATGGGCTAAAGCAGGGGCTGTTAAAGATTGCACATCATCTACAGCTACCCAATTTGTTCAACAACAAGTCATCAACAAGTTTGGTGTGCTACATGCACTTATCTCAGATAATGGTACATACTTTACAGGTGCAACATTTCGAAAGCTAATGTAACGCTTAGGGGTTAAGCACAAATTGACTACACCATACCACCCCCAAGCAAACGGTCAAGCTGAGGTCACCAACAAGGAGATTACCAGGATACTGACCAGAACTATTAGCAAATATAGGCAAGATTGGAGCACTAAACTAAATGATGCTCTTTGGGCATACTGCTCCATGTGGAAACTCCCTATAGGCTACTCTCCCTACAAGTTAGTGTATGGAAAACTTCCAATGCTCCCTATCCAAACTAAGCTCTATACACTAACCATGGCATGTGACCTCAACATTAACCTCGATCTAGCACAAAAACAAAGGTTAATGACTCTTAACTTGATAGATGAGACTTGACTAGCTACCTTGTCATCTAATGAGTTACACAAGGAATTTAATAAACAATGTCATGACCTGAAAATTAGGAGAGTTAACTGCCAACCATGAGATAAGGTTCTCTACTGGAACCCCACATGTGTCACAATGGACCAAATTTCAAACACTTTGGGAAGGACTTTAATTATTTATGCAACTTCTCCTTTAGGGGCCATAACCATATATAAACCTAAGAGCCTAGATAAGAGATTGTTAGTCAATGTGCAAAAAAAAAAAAACCTTTCCATGAGTTTAGGTCAGCTAGAACATATGCTACCTCTGTAAGTGGGCAACCTTGCTCATTATTTCGGATCTCCTCCTTCCAACTTAGTCATGGGGGAGATGGCCACCTCAGCTAACCATTGAAGGCCCTCAGTTCTTTCTAAGTTTTTTTTTTTACAGATTTTTTTTACACAGTTTTGTTTTACATATTTTTTTTACACATTTTTGTTTTACACATTTCTTTAATCTTTCTTGTTTTTTTTACACCATCGTTCATATTTTTACCATTTCTTTGAGTGATTACTTTATTTTGTTCGTCACCCAATAAGTGTTCATGATGGTGGTATGAATAATATCATATCGATTGCTAATGTTTGGATTTTACCTTTGAAGCGCAATGTTGACATTAAAGTATGATTCTTTTGATTAAATAGGAAATGAGTCCACGTTGTTCATACATCCATAAAATGCTATGGTCTCCCTTAGCTTAGAAATGTATAGTCCCTTTCTTTAATAAAACTATTAATGAATTGGTGATTGGGTATTTCTTAGACTAAGGAAAGACTCAAAGGATGAAAAGGATGTGACCTTAAAGGAATTCTATGCATTTTTACTAGCTATTCTCTTGAGTGTTGGGATGCTTTTTCTTTGGGTTTTCTGCCATTTTGATCATTCATCAAATCACCGGAAGCTGAGTACATCAACATAAGTCTTTGCATGGTGTGGTTCTCACATGAAAAAAAAACAATGAGAATTCAAAGCACACCTCTTAGACACAATAATGATCTTGGGCTACATGCACTGGTTATGGCACTAGAAAGACATGTTACCCATGTCTGAAGGTTCCCTCTAACTAAGACCCTTCTCACTTCCTGGTTCTCCATCTTTCTCTCCTTGGAATGGTGGTGACTTTTTGTAGAGGCATTCTTGTTGCTCCAAGAGGATGGGTTGGTCAAATGTGTTGATGCGAGGTCACTGAATGTGATTGGTTTGAGTCCAGATTTGGAGTGAGTCCTACTTGATTACATTAAGCATGAAACACACAAGGGACTTTACACAACCTTGTTTTTGGGCTTCCATTCCATTCTCTCCTCTCCACCTTTCTTTTCCATTTCTTACCTCATTGCCGATTTTATCATTAGTCTGTATCTTGATTGATGCATTGTTCTTCCTTGGTAATTTCTTGTGGGTAAGTTTTTAACTCTTGCTCCCAATGACATTCCTAGAGCCTACAAACTCTTTGGTTTGCAGGTCTATCATGGCATCAAGGGCATGAGCCTACTTTGGGGAGGACCCACTAGCATTCCTTTTTGGTGCACTTATTAACTTCTTTCCCTTAAACATTTCTTGCAATCACCAAATTTTGTTTCATCCCCATCCATGACATCCATTTTATTGGCATTGCCATTGTTACTTTTTCTCCACCTTTCTTATTCCTTATCTTTTTCCACCCTATCGCTACCGGAGGTTCACTCTTCGTCATGGGGGCCCAGGCACAAATTTTTCAATTTTTCCTAACCCCTACACCTTAGGTAGTTACCAGTGTTAAAACTTCAGAACTAGTATCTACCATAACCAAAACTTAGCCAATGCACTTCACATCGAGGCAAGGTATCAACTACATTGTGATTTATCTACCCTTGCTCATTTGTGACTATGTTGTGTGTGTAGATGATGATCATACAATAATGGACTGGGTCTAGAGGATGCACTCGGGATGGACTAGAACTGGAACATTCATGAAAGGAGCAAGATTGGTGGCATGGTTATGGATGAGCAACGGAAGGTGCAATATTGGCATCGACAGCAATACATCTTATTCTTTTCTCTCTCTCTCCTTCTTCTCTTTCAGCTGCCAATAAGGCTAGATGTCATTTATGTACAGTGTTCACTTTTGTGTTCATGAACACTAATGCTGTCATGTATTGTATTGCTAATCCGTTCACTGGGCATGTTGAGTCAATCACCCTATTCCACCATCAATAGTCATTCACTCAATAATCCCATACCTTCCCAATATTTTGTAAGGAACTCGAGGATGACTTTTCATTCATTCATGGGGATATGATGAACCGTGATATCATGTACGCGATATCATGTTTGTGATATCATATCGACCATGCGATATCAGATACCTGATATCACAGCCTGTCTCCTTATCTATAAATAAGAGGTAGTTCCCTTGGTTCCCAAAGTTAAGAATTAGCCCCTTAGCCAAAATTTTGTCATTTTTTCCCTCTAGAGTTAGAATTATTTTTGTGTGCCCGTAGTAGGAGTCATAGAGTGAATGGATCTTGATTCAAGCATTGTGTACCTCAGCACACTTTGTGTACAACAATAAAGACGAACTTTATGATAAGCCTTGCAGCATACAAAATAGATTAATTAGTGTTAATTATTATTTAATGTTTTCATAGTTAATTAATTATTTCTCTCACCCTACAACTCTCTTAGTTAAATATACTCAGTATGACCACTTCGAGCATGCATGTAGTGCCTGGTAACCCAGTAACGATTAGCGTTTGGTAATCCCAGTAGCATTGCATTGGTTTAGGGTGTGTATGGCAAGTGGGAATGGATACTAATGTTAGGAGTACTTAGAAATTAGTTAATGAATAGTTAAATTAGATTAGTTACTTAGTTACTTCTCTCTCCCCTCCTTATTAGCATAGGAAATAAAACACATAAAAACCATAAAAATCATATAACTCAAGCTTACTTAATCATACAACTATGACATACAAGTAAGTTTGGGAAGACAATGATTAATCAACTTGTTATTATTCCATGAAGGTGCATAGGCATGTAGTCCTTGGAATTCAACCGAATCATGCGTGAAACACTCATATTCGTATGGTTGAGCATAGGGGTACCTTGCTACTCATCAATTGGCAAAAAAAATTTTACATTACCATGATGAAGGTAAGAATATGAGTTCCATTGCTTGAAATCCAAGTTCTAAATGCTTCAATACAATATGTATAAGCTTGAAATGAAATTTTTGAGGATCAAGAACTTATAGAAAGGGGTGAGGGGTGGGGGGAGAAGGAAGGAATAAGTTTCACCAATTCAAACAACCAAGACAACTAGAACTTCAACTAGATGTACATGGTTCCCCAACTTGGGTACTTCCACACTCAAAGGGTAGAATCATTAAACACCTCCAAACATTGTTTCTTCAAAAATGTGGTTTCAAGGGCATTACAACCTTTACAAAGTTTGAGCTCCATAAGTTGTGTTTTCTCTCAAGAAACACTCAACCTTGTAAGGTCCCAACAAGCTCAAAATGTGGTTTGAAGGATCCCACAACCTTTATAATGATGTGATCTCCACACGAAATATTATCTCTCAAGAAACACACTCAACCTACAAGCACTCAACAAGCTCAACAGATACCTTCTTGAAAGAAGCACATCAACCTTATAGGGCTTATAAAGGAAGAAATAGAATCAAGGAAAGAATGTAACCCTACTTTACAAATTTTTTACTATGAGGATCTCACAATACAAAATACAATTGACAAAGATAGAGAATTGAAAAACAAATCAATTCACAAGATGTATACAATGAAGGAATATTTGTGTGAATAGTGCTTGTATTTTTCATAGAGATTTTATTTCTTTTATAACCTCTATCCTTGTCAAATAATCATTGGAATTTGTACAATGGTTAGAAAATGGCTAGTTGAGATGTCTCATTTGAGCTTGGAATGTACTATTGAATTTTTGTGCTTGCAAGTGGGACGTCCTAGCTAGAACATCTTAAGAACAATTGGGATGTCTACTATTTTTGTGGGACATCTAGCTTGAAATTGATTTGGCTCTGGGATATCTAATTTTCTTCTGCGATGTCTTGGTAGGTACTATAACACCTTCTTTTTGACTTCTAGGCTTCATGTATCCTTGACATCTTTCATCTTTGTTCTTTTATTGAGACTTTGTCATCTCAGATTGACAACTTACCTCTCATCTAGTTATCAACTTGCTCTTTTTCCTAATCTATTAACTTGACACCATCTAAGGTCTTGTCCCGATCTCACAATGGTCTTTGTCTCAATCTCATTGTACTCTTGTCATCCTATTCTTGTCCTTCCCAAGTCCTATAAAATCCACAAGTACATTTTCCACATTCTCCATTTTCCAAGATTTTTGACATACCAAAAGGTCAACAGTTTTTACTTCAAGGAAATAACCTTGAAGAAACATTGATGGAAATTTCCATGGTGGATAATAATAAAAAAATGACACAAATGTTGATTACCCTAAGTATGTCTAAAGATTTTGTACAATTGATAAAGAAACAAAATAAAAAATGTGGAAGAAGCTTGAGGAAAGTTTTGACGTTAAAAATGAATTCAAAATTGTATCGTTATGAAATCAATTGAACTCATTGAGACTAAAAGAAAGTGAACCAATTGCTACTCTTATATAAAAGATATTTACATTGCAAGCCAACTTCTTGGTACAAAATGCTTAAATATGAGACAAAACTATTAAATTCTATTTGTTAGGAGCACTTCCACCATCATATGATGTATTTTGTCAAACCATGAAGAATGGTGGAAAAACATACACTGTGATGGAATTATATGCAAAAGTCTTAGAAGAAGAAGTTGAGATAAATGCATATGCATCTAATGTAGAAGTCTCCTCCCAGGCAATGGTGATAAAGATAAATAATGATCAAAAAAGATAATGAATATTGAGATATTATTACATTCATAAAAAGTAGAATCATCATGACATAGATCATTGATGAGTGGCAAGGTACCCCTACACCCAACCATATGAATCACCAAGGAGTTTATGTGCAATCCGGTGGAATTATGAGCACCTATAGTTCTCCAATGCACTAGTTATTCTAGGAAGTGAAATGGGTGTTGAGAATGTTCGTTGTCTTCCCAACTTCACTTGTGAAGTTCAAGGGTATGGTTTAAGTGTAATTGAGGTACATGATTTTTCTCATTTTATGTTTTATAAGTTTAATCACCTACAACAAGAATTAAAGGTAGATTAATTAAAGATCTAATTCATTTACTGCCTAGCTAGCCTAACAAAAGTTCTCATCCCACTTTCTTGGACACACCATGAACACATATAGCGTTGTTGGGCTACCAAAATTTAAGTGTTACTGGGTTAGAAAGCACTATATGTATGCTTGAACTGATACTTCTTATGTTCATTAACAACTAGAAATTAATTGCTTAATTTAAATGCATTAAAGCAAAGTGCATTAAAGGAAACATTAATCTATTCTTAGTGTTGCAAGGATTGTCAAAAGAGTTCATTTTTTATTCCCATCACATTGCTGTGCTTACGTACATTAGTGTTTGAACAAAGATTCGTATACACTTAGACTCCTTTTGCATGCACTCAGAAAATATTCTAACTCTAGAAACAAACTATACGAGCTTCACTACTCTGATTGAAACCTATAAAAAATTTAACTAAAAAAAAACTAGAAATCGTGAGCCTAAGCACTATATTTATAGGCTAGTGTATATCCCATGACATCAAATACCTAACATCGCATCTAGGCTTCGAAATTAGATACTCAATGTCAAGGCTTTGATGTCAGATACCTGATGTCAGAGCAGATGAAAAAGTCATTCATCATACCCCCACAATTGAATGAAAACATTTCCTCGAGTGAAGAAGAGAAGGAACAAGTTCTTTACAAAATATTGGGTAGGTATGGGATTATTGACTAACGTACAAACTAACTCAGATGGAATAGATAGACTCTGAGTGTCCAAGTGTATGGAGTTACAATATTTTATAAAATTGGATGTTCATGATAAGAGAAGTGAACATCCTAGATAACACTAACATCCAACACCTTTTATTAGTTGAAGAGTAAGAGAGAAGATCCCATGATCATGAACGATCCTCGTCATGTGGTACTACCACATCATCCTTGGTAAAGATAGTCCTACTTACGGTCCATGCTTCCCACTACAATCACAACAGAATCATGAATTAGTATGTAATGTGTAACACATAGCTATTAAGTACCTTGTCTTGTTGGTGGTTACACTTGGCCAGGTTGTGATTGTGGTAGATTGATTCCTTTAGGAGTGTTAGCAAGAAGACTAACAAATAGGATAGATGAATCATGATTCATTAGGTTACGATATCGCACCTACGATATCATGGCCTAGCTCACGATATCGTATACGTGATATCGTGGTTCCCGTGTGAGCCTATAAATACACAATGGGGCACACGGGAAAAGAGTTAGTTTTAAAAAGAGGTTTTTTAGTTAGAAGTTAGTTTTCACTTTTAGTCTTTCTCAACCCTCTCTCCCAATGCTTGCCTATAGTATGATGATTGTAATTGTACGACATCCTTTATTTGAATGTGACATACTCAGACGTGCACATGACTAGAAATAAAGATCGAGATTGCTTCATCATTGCAGCATTCACTTAGTTAACTATTTAATTGTTATTGTTATTTATTGCTTTCATAGTTAATATCTCTTCATCTTAAACTCCTTAAATGTGGAATAAGTATGACTTAATCACGAGCATTCAAGTGTGACTACTTGGTAACCCAGCAACGTACCTAGGCCATGTGCTTAGTAATCCCAGTGGTAGTCATGCATGAGGTCCAAGATGTGTACAGATGATTAAGGGACGGATGCTCATCGCACTTAGGCTATCTTAGATTCTCTCTCCCTTTTCCTCCTAGCTTAATTAAAGTTATCTTCCATTATCTCTAGGAGTAGCACTAGCTTAGGAAAACATCACATACCTCACTTTGGACTAAACCATATGTGACAAAGCAAATACTAGTCCAGGTGGGAAGATACTGAACTATGATTAGCAAGTAACTATCTAGATACCACAACTAGCCTGTCTGCAGAGTTTGACTAGATCATGCATGAAATGCTCATATTCATATGGTTGAGTGTAGGGGTACCTTGCCACTCATCATTGGCGCTGTTGCCAAGGACTGTGGTAGTTATCTAGATTAGTTATATCATACAAAATCACTATAACAAGTATTAATGATATATCCTTTAGAAAATAAATTAAATTCAATTCAATTAATTCACACACAATTCAAAAAAATGTCTCTCTCACAAGACTATGATAATGCAACAACTCGTAATGCAATTCATTGGAGAACCAACAAATTATATAATGATGAAGATGAAGTTTGGAGTACCCAATTTGATGTAGGGGTCTCTTATGAACATAAACTAAGACACATCATCCCAACTCCCAAATGCATAACCTACCCAGTGATGATGAACCCTTACTGGCCACTAAGAGCCTAATGCATATACAAGAGGTTGTTCAAATATCCCGCAAGCATTGTAAGGAAATCCATCTACCCAAGCTTGACTTAAAAAACTTTCCTAAGTTTTCAAGAGGCTATGATGTAGATCCACAACATCATCTACAAGCCTTTCATGATGCCTGTCTATGGAAAAACATTTATAATTGATGGAAAAAAATTAAGATCTTTCCTATGACACTCATTGGCCAAGCAAAAGTATGGTATAGGTTGTTAAAACCAAAATCAATTCAACATTGGCTGACAATGTTAGAACTATTTAATGAAAGATATCAAACCTATGCAAGAGTGTTAGCCTTGAGGAGAAAAATCCAAGAGTGGAAACAAGGACAACATGAACCCTTGGACATGGCCTTAGAAAGATATTATGCACTATTAAACAACTGCCTAGGCCATGGGTTCTCTGAGGAGAGGTTAATGCATCACATCATAGATGGGGCTCCATAATGAAACAAGGGAAACCTTAGGGATGTATGCCTGAGGTCAACTATATGAACTCCAAAACCATCAAGTCCAAGAGCTTATTAAGTGGGTAGCAAAAGAAGAAGGAGAAATGACTAAATGGGAGAATGCTGAAAAATCTTAACAAGCCCAAAAATCAACAAGGGCCCATGATCATGAAGAGGAGAAATCAACTCACCGCAAGGAGGTGGAACCATATTTGCCAGTACTACAATCATTGGATGAAGTTGAGGAAAAGATCAATAAGATGATGGAATGGATGCATGAAAAATGTGAAGAATATGCCAATATTATTGGAAATAGAGTTATGAAAACCCAAGAAATAGGACAAAATACCTTTAGACAATCGAAAAGAAGGGTTGAAGAGAATAAGAACTTAACTATCAATCATATGTATCAATGTAACATTTTCTTGTACGATCACCCCAAGGGCCAATGCCCAATCTTGTCACATTTACATGAGCATTGAGAAAGAATGTTATATCCAGAGTTCATGCAGAAATACTATGTTCAATCACAGTGGCAACAATCCTAGTCATGGGGAAGGCCATCCCCAAACTAGTTACACCCTTCATACCATCTAAACCTAAGTGCTTATCGAGTTCAACATCTTGTTTCCCCAACTGGGTCAACATCCTCTATCTCACCACATTATTATTATTCTCCTCAATACCATCAACCCATATCCTATCCAACACAACCACCACCTTGGGTACCTTACACTTCTCCTCAATTTCAAAATTCTCATCCTTCATCTCCTTCTACATCTCCACCAATTGTACCTGAAAGATCTGCACCACAGCATCAGTCCACAAATGTTACTTGTGCTTGTACTGTCAATAGCAGTTGAAACCCTCTACAACATCAAAGGCATCCCTCCTTTAGACATGACCGTAGAAAGAGACACCACAGTTCAAAAACCACTGCATCTGCCAACTTAGCACAAGTCCAACACTATGGTGCATCTTCCTCTTTGAACCCCATGCCTCATGTTACCTTATCAAGGCCACCACTCAATACTCCAACAACCATGCGGCCCAATGACTATAGCCACATGGGGAGACATGTTGATCCTTGCATACCATCTTACGGTCACAAGTACCATAGTGGGTCAACTCCTTATAAATTAACCACATCTTATAACTTGACCCACTATGTCAACTCTAATCAAGTGTGTGAACCCCAATGGGATAAGTATGATCGGGTCCCAGTATTTCCAACATGCAAGGATCCCAACCTTCCATTTATTAATTTTAACCATGCTCAACTGTTTAGTCATGGGGGATATCCTCCATTCTAAAAACATAGAATTAATAAATGTTTTTCCATTTCTTTAATTTTTCAATTTTTTGTTTTGTCTTTTTATCTTTTTATGAGTAATCTCATATATGAATAAAACACTCATGTGACTCGTTGGTTGAGGTGTTGTTCTACGCTATCAAGTCTCAGGTAACTAATTATTTGGATAGCAAGCCCATCACATCCACCCACACATTCTATTAATAAGAGGTTCTACTCTGGGTTCAATGATATTCTTGACTTCATTAAAACTTAAAGTAATTTTGTGTTCGTTATGCCTAGAGCAAAGAAGGATGGACTAAACAGGAATGGCCAGAGTGTGACATGAAGGGGACTTGTGGATTCTCTTTGGTGACATCTATAGAAGTTATCATGTAGCTTGGTTGTACTAAGATCCTTGTAGATCTAATGAAAAATGGAATTAAGAGTAATCAAAAGGCACTCAATCAAGGAAACTCAATGCTATTCTAGGAGGTCCCACTAGAAAGACATGCACCCATGCCTAAAGGTAGGTGGCTTCTCTGGCTTAAGCATTCATTCATTCAAAAAAAAAGAAGAGAGAAGAAGAGTACCACAAAGCAAAATCACTCCTCCCTTATACAAAATGTCAAGTGATCGTACGCCTTGTTGTCATGATGCTCTTATGGTTGTTCATCATTGGATGAAGCAATGTGATGCCACTGATCAAGAATGGACTTGGTCTTGATTTTTGAGCGAAGGGCTAATGACACATTAATTGTGCCTACACTCAAGATTCATTATGCCCTAGGTCAATTACCTCATGTCCTAATCTCTACAATCCCTTCTATAATTTGCCTCACCTCCTTGTTCATTAATTTGTGACTTGTGACTTGCATAGCATTGAATTCATACCTCATCACACTGGTATCTACATGTGTGTGTTTTGTGGAACTGGTGTGGACTACATGTAACCCTTCTAGTGCCTATGAACATTTTAAGGTGTGGTTATGCAAGGGCATTATAGGTTGAAACCTACTTTGGGGAGGACCCACTTGCATGACTTTTGTAATTTGCAGTTGTCACACATTACCCTCACATCATTTTACACCCTCTGAGTATTGCATTACCAACATTCTTCTTTCCCTTATCATCCTTCAAATTTAAACGTTCCTATGTACCAACACATGTCATTTTTCCTCATACTCTTCATGACTTTCATTGCCAGATTTTACACCATTATCCTTTTTGTGCCTTCAAGATTGATTAATATTACCCTAGACCCTTTACATCAAATTCAAGTCCTTCATTTTGAGTTAGGAATTTCAAAATTTTATTAATTTTTATAAGTACCCTACTTTAGATAGATGCGATATCACGGCCACATTATCTCATACGTGATATTGTGTCCCAAGAAAACTATAAATACAGGCATCCCCCACCACACCCCCCCC
>MNCI01034965.1:25933-40283 GCA_015680685.1 Gnetum montanum | reverse complement strand
AACATCATTTGCAACTATTCATGCAGGGGAGTTTTTCAAATTTTCTTCTACGACTTGCAACTTGCGTATCTCTTGTTCCAATAGCCATAACTTGGTCACTAGCACTCTGATTCTCATTCCGCTTGAACCTATCTGAACCCAAAGTGTTCAGCTTAGTCATGGGGAAGGGGTACACTCTGAATTATGCATAAATCTTTGGAAATTCGTTATCACCCAAAGGACACTATCAAGGGTAATTAATTATAAAAAAATAATAAACATGTGCCAAAAACAACTTCATCTCCTCACTTATACCAGGAAATTAAAATTGTGAAGCCACCTAATCAAAGTGGGCCAAATATTAAAACCTTTTGGAGACATTTGACAAAAATTCCGAACTTTAAATCACATGGAATAAGAGATGAATTTATTAAGGCAAGAAGTAAGGTATAACTTAACTTTGGTAAGCAACTTTACTAATGATTGACCCCATGTGATTGCAAATGGTCCCAAAGCATGGACAACAAGAAGGGCCCTCTCAAGGTGTGTCCAAGCAACCTAGGAGAGGTAGAGGATAAGCATCTCTCAAAAAATGTGCAAAGCAAGAGGCTCTATCATTTAGCATCCATCAAGAGACTCTTGCTACTGTACAATTAGGATAGGTAGAAGGAGGAGCAATTGTAGTGCCTGAACAAGGACAACAACTCACGTTGTCCCCGAAGTGTGTTCACGTCATTCGTGAAAAGTCCACATCGGCTACAATGATCATGGAATTGAACTTTGGACCTTTCATAGAATTCGCTCTTGAGGCTGTTAGGGACCAACTCAAATGGTATCCATTATGGCCTATCCTTTCTGAAAATGGTGCTAGTACTTAGGAGAAATGTATCAATTTTGGCACAATAAGGAAGAAGGCACCACAGTTAACATTTGTGGTGTGTCTGTAGATTTTTCTACCAAGGCCATCTCGAAAGTGTTGAACCTTCTAAATACAGGGCCAAAACGGCTCACCTATCCACTCACTTTGATGCTGATGTGCGAAGAGTTTCGTTGGATAGGACGTATGGCAAAGAAGACAAGACATATGGAGAGTTGACCCTGGAAGAAAGGATATACTTCAAGATTGGCACTTATCACATCTTCCCATGAGAGGATTAAAAAGAATCTCAACATATGCGGCTAGAGGAAGTGCGATATTGATGGGAAAGGCTTATGCTAACCTTCCTTGTCTATATCTCATGGAGATCTTGAGGCTGTTTGAAGAACACAAGACAGGGAAGTTTGCATTGCCCTTCCCTTGTCTCATTAGGAAGCTATGCAAATGTGCTAGTATTCTGGGATACACCAATGTCATCCTTAGAAGAGCCTAGAATGCTTCATTTGTTGAACTGCTAAAGCCACCAACTCTAAGAAAAAGTGCTCATGAGACACTGGAGCCAAAGCAAGAACAAGAATAGATGGTGGGGCCCACTGCAATTCAAACTGCAGGGCCTAGTCAACTTCCAAGCATGAGGCCTAGTCAACAACAAGAATTAGGACCCATCACGAGCCAATGAGATCAACCGCCACCACCATCGTAGGATTACTAACCATCAATAAGCCACCTCAAGGCCATCACAATCGAGGAACAAGCACCCACACACGGGAAGGGGATGAGGTGTGCAATAGCCAGAGCATGCGGAGGGCTCTCATGCAACTAGCCCCCTCTGCAAAGGACCTAATGTGGAATATGTTCATTAGATTCTTAAAGAGGAGATTCACAGTGAGCAATTACAAGGGGATGAGACTCCTGGGATAGCACCACGGATTGAGGTCATCTTGACCCAAGCTTGTCTTGACACTATCACACTGCGCAAGGTGCAACGAATGGTCCCCTAAGAGCTAAACTTTGGACCATTCCTAGAGAACGCACCAGAAGAAGTGAGGCTCCAATTACAAAACTCTCCGATGTGGCCAATCATCACAACTAGTGGTGAACGGTACTTAGGAGAGACCTACCTCTTCTAGACCAATCGGCAACCAGGTTCTAGAGTAAGAATCAAAGACATTTATGTCTCTTACTCTTCAGAGGTGATAGTGTAGGCTCTGGGGCTGCCCAAGATTGGGGCATATGTGGTGGAAATTCCAAAGCAGGCTGATCCAGAGGTAAAGGTGGAATGGACCAAACGGTGCTATGGGGTAGAGCACAAGAAATTTGGCTTTCTAACCATGGCTAAGAGGGTGTACTCAAAGATCACGTCTTACCACTTAACCCCACGGTAAGACCTAGCAAAATCACAACCTTCTCCGCCCGTGCATGTGCCACCTTGAGTGGGAAATTCCCAATGAGTTTTCCACAGCTATTGTTCTTGGAGATTGAAAAGAGGTTCACTGAGAGCGAACATGGAAGAAGAGCTCTCCCCTTTCCCTGCCTAATTTGAAAGTTGTGCAAATGGGCATGGATAGCACGGTACTCTAATGATGTAGTCTAGCATGCCCTGATTGCCTCATTGTGGGAAATGATGAAGAATAAAACTCCTACCACCACATAGACAGAGGAGGAGCAGCAACCACCTCCACCACCTACACAAACAACACAGCCGGGTTCGCAAACCATAGCAGAACACATCTGCAAAATCTAGGAAATGCTCTTGAGTCAGCAAGAGCAATCTGGCACGACCAGTGGAAGAGAAAACCCTTCAGTCTATCACCCTGCAATGAGCCACCTGGAGCAAGTGGCTTAATCAATTAGCTTGCTTGAAAGGGTAGGGTTGATGTTCTTCGTAGCCTGAACACAAGTGCCTGCATGAACAAATCCTAGTGTCCGAGAGGTAACAATGTCCACCCAACAATTATTTCCCAAAATTTCTAGGAATGCTACTACCTTTTTGGTACGCTTGGAAGATGGTCAAGGGGCAACATTCCTGGTGATGTAGCACTAAGGATAGGAGACTACGGCTGAAGTGGTTGCTAACATAATTGCTACAGCTCTTAATGCATCGACAACACCTATACCGAATGTTCATAGACTACAAGATGTATAGGCATCTTCCGGAACCTCATGTAGCAAGATAGATGCAACCCAACATGAGGAGTTATTGGACCGACTGATGGGAACCAAGCAACTGCTTCCAGATGTCTTCAACCTTTCAAACAACATTAGTACAACCTAGTCGGAGTTGCTCTTCACAAGGGGTAAGAGCGTCATTTTGGAAGGACAACTTGAAGCTACTTAAGTCACTTGTCAATGCTTGGCAATGAAAGTAGCCCAATTAAGAGTCCAGCTTGCTGATCCAGCCATCCTCAACCTCGAAATCACTATAGATGAAGCTTTTTAACACCTTCAACTCAAACTTCAGATCATTGAGGATGTGTGAGAGATGATTATCTTTGATAAGTCCTTGGTAGATTCTTGAGTGTATCATTTAGACAAGGACTTGGTAGAGGTTCGCTAGGAGAACGCTCGATTGACCACGGAGGTTCATCACCTGCACAATGTTGGTGCAGAAAATGAACACATGAAAAATTTTATCCACCAACAGTAGGAAGAGCTAGCTAGGGCAAATACTAACATAAGGAGGTTGGCTACTAAAAATTGAAATTTTTCAATGGAGGAGGTTCGAGCATTGTGATAGAAATTCGCAATTGAAATCACCGTTTATAAAAATGAGATCCTGAAATTTGAAAACATAAAAAATCATTACGAGGACCAAGTGGGGTTATACAAGGAAGTAAATGAAAAGCATATCCAAGTCGCAAAGGCCAAAATGAACCAAGCACTTCAACAGCTCCAAGAAGAAGGCGAGGTATGGCAACCTATCTTTGATGGGTTGAATGAGTACAATCAACCTAAAATCCACCTTAAAGAGCTGCAGATTGAGGAGATGATAGAATACATGGAGTTTTCCAACCTTCGATATGCAAACCTAGCTATGCTCACATCTAGAAGACTGTGGTTAGAATTGGAAAAGTAAGTGGGTGCCTCATATTCCCTATATGAGGGTGAGTTCTAGGCACATAAGGCAATAAAGAAAAAGCTAGAAATAGTGAACGCGGAACTCGAGGTTCTCCACAGGTGATTTGAAGAACAATGTATAGTCATGGAGAGCCTGGCCTGTCGAATGGATGACTACCAGCAGTTGCAGGCATCAATCTGAGCATTCGACATCAAACGCAAGTCGTTCACAGCCTGGTTTATCAACCTAAAAGAACTCTTCCTAGCATTTCCATGCCCTTGGGAGGTTCCAGTTCTAGCACACATTGAAGAAGCTACTTAGATAGTGAACGATCCCAGAAGCAAAGAAGAAAAGATGAGGGCTCTCGTGGAGGCTTTCTAGCTACCTCTAGAAGTTGTAGCTGCTGCAAGGCAATCGTAATTCGTGCCACCACCAATGCATGGGCTAGAGGCTGGAGAAGGTCCGTCAGAACCACCACCCCTAGGGATAGTGTGATCTTCTCCAATAATTTTGTGCATCATCCTACACGGCAGAGGCTCCAGGACTAGTGACGTGTTTAATTTTGTCTTTAAACATCGTCATTTTTTGTAATTTTTCCTTCTCTGTAACTCGGGCACTTGGTCAAATTAATGTTGTGTCATGTCTGTGTTTAGTCATGTGTGTTGTAAATAAGAATCCATACCTTCCAAATTGTAGAGTAACTCAAGGATGAGTTTTTACTTAGTTGTGGGGGTATGATGAAGTGTCATTAGTTGATGCGTCGACTAGGCCGGATATACGGGATCACGTATACGCAGCCGTGTCGATGCGGCCCCATCAACGTAGCCTTTCATGCGTCAACATGGCCCTGTTTATGTGAAGCCTATTTCAGCCTATAAATAAGAGGGCATTCCGCCTCATTTAGGTACCTTTTAGTTAGTTTTAGCAAAGCTCTTGCTGTTTGTTCCCATAGGAGATAGAATATTTTCCAAGTGCCTGCAGTAGGTGTAAGAAAAGTGATCAGCTCTTTATTCGAGCATTGATGTATCTGAGCCCATTGGTGTGATGGTAATAAAGACAAACTCTTCAAGCATTTCTTGCAGCATTTGTACTTAGTCATTTATTGCATTCATTAGTTTAATATGTTTATGCTTTGATAATTACTTAAGTTTGTGTTGTTAATATTTTAATCGCTTTCATTCTCTTAAGTTCGTAAGACCATAAGTACGACCATCTCGAACGTAAACCCAACACTTGGTAACCGAGTGACGCTTAATGTCTAGTAACCCAGTAGTGTTTAGGGGATGGTTAGAATGTGCTCGGAAGATGGGATCAAACACTTATGCTCGGAGTAGTTAGGATTTAGATTAAGATAATCTTAGATTAATTAATACTCTAGCCTTACTTTCCAAGATAGTTAGCTGCTAAGAGATAAGCAAAAAGCTATAAAAATCATTAGCCTTAATCTCACTTAACCATAGCAAACAGAACATCACAAGTGAGATTACGAAGGCAATGACCATTCTAACCCAAGGTTTCACTGGTTAGAGTCTGGTGTATGTTGAGTACTTACAGTCTAATGCCCGTGATTCGTATGGTTGGGCATAGGGGTACCTAGTTGCTCAGCAATTATGAGAATAGTTGGTCAGGGTAAACCAAGACATGAATCATTTGGTCAGAGAGACTCAAATCCTCTCAATGGAGGAGGTACGCACAATCCGTTAGAAGATGGCCATTGAAATAAGTGTGTGGCAAAACGAAGCCAAGAGGCATGAAAAGTTAAAGTAGCACTTCAAAGACCAAGTGGAAATGTACAAGCAAGTCATAGAAAAGGAGATCCATATAGCCAAGGTCCACATCAACACTTTTAGTGCTCAACACACTGATTAGCAGACCATATTGGACACATATGCATTTTTCCACTAAGAAAAACTTAAAAGCTAGGACCTGCAAATTCAAGACATCACAGAGTACATGGAATTAGCAAACCTGCAGTATGCCAATCTAGCCATGTTGACAGCAAGATGTTCAAGAATAGAGCTTGAGAAGCAGGTAGCTACCACCTACACCAAATATGAAGTAGAATTTGCAGAGCATAAGAAAATGTTGTAGAAGCTAGAAATCACAAACTCTGAACTAGAGGTGGTTAAGATCAACTACCAAGGTTAGAAAGATGTCATAGTAGACTTGGCTCGACAGCTTACAGATTTCCAGGAATATAGAGACAAAGCCAGAGCCTATGAGGACAAACGATGGTTGTTTGTGGCCTGGTATGTTAAAGTAAATCAAATGTTCCTGCAACTACTATGTCCATGGGAGGTGCTGACTTCATCAAACATTGGAGCATCAGCATGGATGGCACAAGACCCCTAACTGAAGAGGAAAAGCTCCAAGCACTACTTCAGAGTCATCAAATTCCAAAACCTGGAGCAAGGGACAAGGGGAAGTGACCCATGGAGGATCCACCACCACTTGGAACCACATGAGCCAAATAAAGTTTACAATTTTGCAATTTTGTGATTTTGTAATATTGTGTTGTGTCCCAATTTTGTTCTATTAAGTTCTCCACTATGGCAGGAATAAATCCCTAGTCAGTTAATAATCCCATACCTATCCACTATGTAATCAATGGGGCTTGTTCTCATTTTGTTTAACTCGAGGACGAGTTTTCATTCAGTCGTGGGGGTATGATGAATCATGATTCATTAGGTCACAATATTGTACCCGTGATATCGTAGCCTAGCTCACGATATTGTATACACGATATCGCGGTTCCCGTGTGAGCCTATAAATACACAATGATAGGAAAAGAGTTAGTTTTAAAAAGAGGTTTTTTAGTTAGAAGTTAGTTTTCATTTTTAGTCTTCCTTAACCCTTTCTCCCAGTGCATGCCTGCAGTGTGATGATTCTAACTATAAAGCATCATTTATTTGAGTGTGATGTACTTGGACATGCACATGACTAGAAATAAAGATTGAGCTTACTTCATCATTGTAGCATTCACTTAGTTTAATTATTTAATTGTTATTGTTATTTATTACTTTCGTAGTTAATATCTCTTCACCCTAAACTCCTTAAATGTGAAATGAGTACAACTTAATCACGAGCATTCAAGTGTGACTACTTGGTAATGCAACATCCTACCCAGGCCATGCGCTTGGTGATCCCAATGGTAGTCGTGCATGAGGTCCAAGATTTGTATGGATGATTAAGGGATGGATGCTTATCGCACTTAGGCTAGCTTAGATTCTCTCTCCCTTTTCCTCCTAGCTTAATTAAAGTTATCTTCCATTACCTCTAGGAGTAGTACTAGCTTAGGACAACATCATACACCTCACTCTAGACTAAACCATACGTGACAAAGCAAATAATAGTCCAAGTGGGAAGATAGCAAACTGCAATCAGTGAGTAACTATCTAGATACCACAACTAGCCTATCTGTGAAGTTCAACCGAATCATGCGTGAAATGCTCATATTTATATGGTTGAGTGTAGGGGTACCTTGCCACTCATCAAGGATAAAATAAAGAAGTAGTCCATTAAATTCAAAAAATTTTAACACAAGAAAATATTTCAAGAGGATGCAAGAATTTACAACAATAAAAAGGAAAGTTCACTGAAAAATGTTGTGAAGATGTGCATAATTAGATGTCATTGATGGGGTAAACAAAAATAATTTGATTGTAAGAGTGTCTAAGGATAAAAAAAATTAACTAACCCAACCAAAAGATATGCAAGTGGATCCTCCCCAATGTAGGCACAAGCCTTTTATGCCCTTACATAACTTCAAACCAAAGAGTCCATGGACTCCATGGATGAGTAATGGTTTCAAAAGGTTAAGTACAAAAACCCAGAAGAAACTAACTAAGAATTCTAACACATCAAACCAGGACATCGAAAAAGAAAATGAAAATGGCAGTGAGGTGAGACATGGAAAGCATAGATTGATGAGAGAAAGTGGAATGGAATTCCTGATTAAGGTCACATGAAGTTCCTTGTGGGTTTTGTGGTTAAATGACTTGATAAGATCCATCCTTAGTCGAAACCAAAACCAACCACATTTAGTGACTTCGCATCTTCATTCTAAGACCAGTCCATCCCCCTGAGACACAAGAGTGCTCCCAAAGAACAACCACTATTCCTTTTTAAAGAAGAAAAAAGAGAAGTAGGAAGTGAGGAAGGGCCTTAGTTAGAGGGGACTAATCCCATAACTAGTGCATGTAGCCCATTTATTTTGTCTAAAGAATGTGCTTTGAATTCCCATTGTTTTTTTTAAATGGGAACCACACCATGCAAATATGTGTGCGTTTATTTTGTCTAAGGGATGTGCTTTAAATTTCCATCATTTTTTTTAAAATGGGAACCACCATGAAAAGACATATGTGTTTATTTTATCTAAGGGGTGTGCTTTGAATTCCCATCATTTTTTGTATGAGAACCACACCATGCAAAGACTTATTCAACTTCCTTTTATTGGTCAACATGGAATGGTAAGAAATCCATGAAAACACACAAGCACCCAGGCAAATAGAAAGGTACAAAAAATATTAAATACCCTTGAAGTCACACCTTGTTCAAACCTTTGAATCCTTTCCAATTCTGGAAACTAGAAAAGTTTCAAATTTATTAAAGTTTTGTTAATGAAAAAGGGATTGCACATTTCTAGAATAAGGAAAACCATAGAGTTTGTGAATGGGTGGATGTTGTGGACTCACTACTTGTTGCATGAAAAAGAAACTATGTCCTAATCATCATAACGAAATTCAAAGCCAAAATCCAAACACCAACAATCAAATAACAAAATAGTACATACCACCATCAAGCAACGNAAGAAGGTGTAAAATAAAGAATGTGCAAAACAAAAAAGTTGTAAAATAAAAAATGTGTAAAAGAAAAAAGTTAAAAAACTGAGGAGGCACTTATATAGTTAGCATGGGTGCCCATCTCCCGCATGATTAAGTTGAAAGGAGGAGATCCAAAATATGGAGCGTGGTTGTCCATCTGATGAGGTGTTTGTTATATTAGTTGACTTATGCTCATGGAAATATTTGATTTATTGGATGTTGATTAGTTGTTTCTTGTCTGGGCTCTCAGGTTTGTAGATCATCATGGCCCTAAAAGGAAAAGTTTCATAAATAATGTAAGGTTCCTCCCACAATGTTTGGAACTTAGTTCGTTGATGTATGTGTGTGGGGTTCTATTAGAAAACCTTATCTCCTAATTGAAATTTGACTTTTCTGATTTTAAGGTCAAGGCGCTTTTTGTTGTAGGCCTTGTACAACTCGTTAGATGATAGGGCTACCAATTGGTTTTCGTCTAGTAGGTTGAGATTCATTAGTCTTTCTTTTTGTATTAGATTCAAGTCAAGGTCAAGGTCACAGGCTATTGAAAGTGTACAAAGCTCAGATTGAATAGGAAGTGTTGGTAATTTTCCATACACAAGCTCATAGGGAGAATAGCCTATAGGAAGTTTCCATGTTGAGCAGTAGGCGCAAAGGGAATTGTTGAGTTTTGTGCTCCAATATTTCCTATATTTGCTAATAGTTCTTATTAGGATCCTTTTGATTTCCCTATTGGTAACCTTAGCTTGACCATTATATTGGGGGTGGTAGGGTATTGTGAGTTTATGTTCAACCCCCAAGCGTTGCATCAGCTTTCGAAAAGCAGTGTCTCTAAAGTGAGTTCCATTATCAAAAATTAATGCACATGGCACACCAAACCTATTTACAACATTTTATTGTACAAAATGAGTAGCAGTAGAAGATGTACAGTCAATGATGATTGTTGCTTCTATCCATTTCGTACAATAGTCAATAGCGACTATGATGTACACCTTGTCATTTGACATTGGCATGATGGGATCCATGAAATAAATGCTCTAGATGTTGAAGGGTTCTATTGGTTAAATCCATTGTTGAGATTCCTCCATTCAAGCAGTCATTACACCATCTCGTTGGCATTGTTCACAAGAGCAAACATAATTAAAGATTGTTAGCCAATAGTACCCTGCCATCAGGATTTTATTGGCTATGCATCTCCCACCATAGTGTCCTCCACAAGGACCTTCATAAGCATCATAGAGAATACATAATTGAACAACATTAGGGACACACCAATGAACTAGGCCATTCGTGCACACCCTGCAGAGGTGTCCATTAATCTCCATGAAGTATTTTACCTAGTGAAGAAATTGTTGTTTCTTTCAATGGTCCATCCATTGTGGCATCTCTTAGGTAAGAAGATAGTTGAGAATGCCATCATACCATTTAGGCTCATTAGGTAATTGTTTAGTTATAAAGAGGAGTTCATTAGGAAACATATCGAATAAGGGATTTTCTTTCTCTTTGTTATCCCATTGCAACCAAAACAAGTGATTAGCAACCACATTCTCAGTGCCTTTTCAATCTACCATCATAAGATCAAAGTCCTACAAGATCACCAGCCACTGTATGACATGAGGGCTCATTTTTGGCTTGTTCATTAGGAAGCGGATGGCACTATGGTCTATGTGCACAAGCACCTTGTATCCAAGCACATAATGCCTAAAATTTTCTAAACCAAGCACCACTATCATCAAATCGTTTTCTGTAGTGGTGTAGTTTAATTGTGCACCTATAATGCAATGGATTTAGTATGGACATTTCTTGTTATCCATCTATGTAAGCATGGCTCCTAAGGCATAGTTTGATGTATCTTTCATGACATGAAATGGTCTGGACCATTCAAGTGCTTGTAGGATTGGAGTTTTTACAAGTTTTTTTTTAGCTGTTGGAATGCTTTCTCACATTCCATGGTCCAGACAAAGGGAGCATCTTTCTTTGTCAACTCCACCAATGGTTTTACGATCTTAGAGAAATTTTCTATGAATCGTTGGTAGTAGCCAATATGTCCAAGGAATGATTTAACATCTTTTATAGTTTCTAGTTAGTAAGTTATTCCTTGGATGATCCTTACTTTCTTAGGGTCTTCCTCAATTCCTGCTTGTGATATTCTATGCCCCAATACAATGCCTTCTTGGACCATTAGGTGACTTTTTTGCCAATTGAGCTGCAAGTTGGTTTCAAAACATCATTGTAGCACTTGCTCAAGGTGGTCCAGAGCTTGCTCAAATGTAGCTCCATAAGTGGAGAAGTCATCCATGAAGACTTCCACCCCACTTCCGAGTTTTTGTTGAAAACTGCTCAGAACTAGGTGTTGGAATGTAGTAGGATCATTGCATAGATCAAATGGCATCTTGCGATATGCAAAATTCCCCTAGGGACTTGTGAATGTTGTCTTGTCTTAGTCCTCTGGCGTGATTTGAATTTGGTTTCTGCACACAATTGCACCATGTATCGTTGTACGCGATGCATGGAACTCTCTTCTTCTTGATCTTTCTGAATGCATTTTCTTTGGATATTTTCAAGGAAAGATCTTTGATGCCCATTCCTGCATCAATGGTGCTAATCCATGTCATTTTCATGATGATTGGGAAGTTTCCTTTGCAGTTCTCTACCTTGATCACTAGGAAATCAACAGGATAAGACCAACCACAGAAAATGGTCACAATGTCTTCTATTAGTCCTAATGGAATAGTGATGGACTGGTCTACCAATTCTAATATGATATTGCTCTTCTTAAGAAGAGGTAGGTTCCATGTAGTGTACATCTTACGAGAAATTAAATTGACACTAGAACCTGAGTTGAGAAGAGCTTTGTACAATTCATTCCCAGCAATCTACAAATAAATAAAAGGACTTCCAAGATTGGCTAGTTTCCTGAAAAGGTTTCTAGCATGAATCCAATCAAATACAGTGTGAGTAAGCATTACTGTATGGATCCTAGGTAGATTTTGGTTTCAAGGGGACTCGAAGGTATTTGATACAGAGAAAGATGGAGGGATATGGTTGTCAGCCGTAGGTGTAATTGAGGGTTTAGGTGGATTGTAAGGTCGAAAGAAAGGCCTTTTCTTTGATCGAGTATTTGACCTATTCGATTGATGAACCGGTTGTAGGTTAACAACCCTAATAGCATTGCGTTGTTGCGATTAAGCTAGTAGTTCACCCTGCATAGATGGAGTAGCTGGTATCTATGCAACTAGAGGAGGAACATGTGCAAGGACAGGGGGAGGATAAGGGTAAGAGGTGGTATCCCTTCTTTCATGTGGAGAATGAGTTCAATAATAATCAGAAGGATGGTAGTAAGATTGAAAAAGTAGAAACGTGATTGGAGGAGTCATGTGGAGATAGGGGTTTCTAAACATAGTACAAATATGGATCAGGCTATCACTAAGGGTATTGCTGCCTTGGTGGTGTCAGCGCCCATGATTGTGGTTGCTGCCACTATTGATACTGCTCATATGGCTGCAGTGGAGCTCCACTTGGATAATATTGTTGTTGCTAGTGGAACTGCCTGAAATTACCTTGAGGATAAGGTAATCTTCTAGATATTTTCCTTTGTGTTAGTTGTGGATTAAAAGCATACATCCTAGACTCCTGTAAATGTGAGACTATGGGGAAACATCCCTTAGGATGTACATATTGGCAGATGTCACACCCACCACCATCATCTAATTCGTTTTCTGCAACTTCTTTTATTGCAGCAATCTTGCCCTTACCTTTTTGATAGGCACGTTCAAATTTTTTACACCTCCTATGCTCACGATCAGTACCTTATTCTTTGGAATGTTTAGCAATTTTTAGAATAGCTTGAAATCTATTATCCATGGAGTCTCATAACTTATCAACCTTGGCCGTAATTTCAGATAAAAATTTTTGAAGTGGCAAGGTTTTCCTATTCAGCACCTCATTAGATGCAGATTCTTCCTCATTGTCATAGAATTGAAGCCTATCTACAATGTGGCAAAGTTGATTCAATTGAGAATAACTATGGCTAGGACATTTGTGCATTAAAAAATAATAGCAGCCAATGGTAGCATCCAAGGGTTCGTGTGTTCCTTGTTTTCATCCTTGGATTTTCCTTCTCAAGTTGGACACTCTGGAGTATGTTTGATATTTATCATTAAACAATTCAAGCATGGTACTCCATCGTCTGATAGATTCCAGCTCTAAGGACCGGTACTAGTTCTTTGCTTCTTTGATGAGTGTTCGTGGAAACAACTTAAGTTTTTGCTACTCATTCTCTATGTTTTACAAGGCACATGCATCTTGAGAAGCTTGAAGATGGTTCTGCGAATCAGAGTTATATCCCCCCTCGAACTAAGGAATATTGTTCATGTCTAGCTTTTTGATTCGACTATCCTTCACATGCCTTGTTGAAATTCATACTGCCTTTGCAATATTGAGCATACTTCAAGTACCAAGCAAAGGCTCATCGAGGCCATGATCATGGTGCCTACGATGCCCTCTACTACCCCTTCGTTCATGGTGATGTGATTCTCTTAAATGTCTGTGCCTTTGATCTTACCTTTCCTGATGATCCCTTCAATCATTTCGATCTCGTCAATCATTTCGGTTACCTCCATAATAGTCTCACCTCTTACGGTCATGGTCAAAGCCAAAAGAAAAAGATGATGATGACAAGGAAGAGGAAGAAGAACCACCACCATCATGGTGCCTACTACCACCTCTTCGGTGATTGCGATCATAATCACGATCTTGTTTCTTGTATGCATCCCTGCCTTGAATTGCCCCTCTAGATCCTTGAATTGATAGCATCCTTAAACAATTAATTAACTTGGCAATGACAATGATAGATTATGAGTTAAACTTTTTAAGAAATTAACTTCATTGCCAAAAATAATTTTCATCCATGAGAAATGGCTCGATTGGTTTTCTCATTCTCAAACGGTAAAGAAAAGCAAGTAACTTGAACATATGAACAGAGAAAATACAAAAACGAGTAGGAGAGGTACTCTGTAATATTGAAATAATTAGTATTGTAACGTTACAAGGCATTTTAACTATGATTTTATGAAACTTAAACTGATATATTAATATCCATCAAAGACCATAGGATCTCCTGGATGGATGGAATATGCAAGTCACGAATTTGAAAGACTTATTCATGTTTTTTAATCTATAGGAAAAAGATATAAAAATTGATATCAATAATATTCTTTGGGCTGTCCTTTTGTACCACAATTCCATTGTTATTTATTTTTAAATCCCATAGGTCTCTTAAAATAGACTGTAACACCTCATGATATTCAAGCTGGATTGTTGAGCTAAAACTTGGCTAATGTTGTTAGATGCTTTTGGTGCTCCAACGCTTATTGCACCAGAAAATAGTGTCCTCTCTTTGATCAGTTGCATCCTTTTCAATTTAATTTGCTGAGGATGTACTGAAAAGCATTTGTGTGAGAACATCTCACTTGCAAAACTTCAAAAAGAAATTCTGTGAATTTATAGGGTCGGAGTAGTTTTGAAATGCATTGATACTAATATCCACACAGGAAAAAGAAATGTTTTGATGTCAGAAAAGAAACTCATTTATTCCATTACTACATATTGTAGACA
>MNCI01034964.1:266757-320037 GCA_015680685.1 Gnetum montanum | reverse complement strand
TAAGTTGACTCCAGAACCTAAGTCAAGAAGAGCCCGATGTGGTGCGTTTTCAGCAATCTGAAAATAAATAAATGGACTCTCAGGATCATTTTGTTTCCTGGGAAGGTGGCCTACCTTGATCCAGTCAGTTACGGTATGTGTTAACATAACCGTATGCGTTACACTCCCTTGGACTGAAGGGTGCTCCGAAGCGTTAGTAGTTAGAGGCCTATTCATGGCCTCAACCGCTTGTTGTTGCGAGAGCCTGTCTGGGCTCTTAGTTCTGAAAAAAGGTCTCTTCTTTGTACAGTTGTCGCCAGAACTAGTACCCGGTTGGATATTTACAGCTCTCGCAGCGTGACGTTGCTGCGGTTGAGGAGGAAGTTCCCCTTGCATTGTTGGAGCAGGAGGTGTTATGGGAACTACTTGAGGAAGAGGTGCGGGTGGAGTTAGAGGATGGACGGAATGTGGGATGTCTCCCGGAGGAGAAGGAGTCCTTCTGAAGTACTCCCGAGCTTGGTAGTGACGTTGTGGAGTAGTGTGACCCATAGCGTCACCTGGAGAAACTGGCTGCTGCACATAATAACCATAAGGATCAGGCTGCCGGTAAGGGTACTGATGTGTTGGCGGTGGCATCCCCCATGACTGTGGGTATTGCCACTGCTGGTGTTGTCCAATGGGCTGCGGAGGCGTTCCACTTGGATAATACGTCAAGGGTTGGTGGAACTGCCTTGGGTTACCTTGTGGATAAGGTAACCTTCGGGGTGTTTGCCGTTGATTAAGTCTTGGATTTAATGCATACACCCCAGACTCCTGCAGATGTGAGATAATTGGACAACATCCCTTAGGATGGTCATAGTAGCAGACCTCACATCCACCATCATTGTCTGAATCAGAATTTTCAGCCTCATCGGAGTTAGAGATTTTTCCCTTACCCTTGTTATGTGCAGGGTTAAAGTTTCTCCGCATGTTTTTGCCTTTATCACTACTTTGCTCATCCTTAGACTCCTCTACAATTTTCAAAACTGTTTCTATTCGTGAGTCTAAGGAATCCCACATTTGGTCTACCTTAGCCGATACCTCCGTTGTTAACTTTTGGATCGGCACGGTTTTCCTGTTCACCAACTCTTCGAGTGGTGACTCATCCTCCTCATCACAGAATTTCACTCCCTTCTTGCGAAGGGAGGGATCGCGGTTGTATTCCTCCGCACTTTCTCTTTTACGTAGCTCACCCTCTTCTTGCGCTACTTGTTCCAACAAAACTTCAACTTCATGGGCTCTTAATTGGGAGAGTCTCCCTTGGGCGTAAGTCCCAAGAGTTCTTCTCGTTTCATTTCGTAGCCCATCCACGAGGTGGCGAAGTTGATCCCGTTTAGCGTACCCATGGCCCGGGCAACGATGTAGCAGTGTGTAGTAACGGGCCATGGCAGCATCCAAGGATTCATAAGCTCCTTGTTTCCAGCCTTGGATCTGCTTACGCAAGTTGGACACTCTGGAGTACGTTTGATATTTGTTGTTGAACAATTCAAGCATCGTACTCCACCTCCTGATGGTTTCCGGTTCTAAGGACCGGTACCAGCTTTCTGCTTCTTTAGTGAGTGTCCTTGGGAACAACTTGAGTTTCTGCCACTCATTGTCTATGTTCTGCAAGGCACAGGCATCGTGGAATGCCTGTAAATGATGTTGAGGATCAGCGTTGTATCCCCCTTCAAAACGTGGGATATTATTTATATCCAAACGCTTGATCCTACTGTCTTTCAAATGCCTTGTGGGAATCCTAACTGCCTCTCTAATGTCAAGCATACTTCGGGTTGCGAATAGGGGTTCGTCATGATCATCTCTTTCATGACGTCTGTGATGTCTACGTTGTGGTTCCCTATTCTCCCTACGTCCTTGCCCTTGTCCTAACTCCTCTCGACCTTCTTGTCGAGGCATTTCATCTCTTTTACCTTTACTCTCCGCGTTATGCTCATGGTGGCTGCGCCCAGATGTGGAAGGAGAGGGTGAATGATGTGATGAAGGGGAAGAAGAAGGGGATCCATCACCATGGTGATGTTTCTTGCCTTCTCTTCGGCTGCTTCGGCCCCGATCGTTGTGACGATCAACGAGTCCGTCATTAGTGCGAGTGATTGTTCCTGCCGTGAACAGCTGGTGCTCACGGGGATCAGAGCCTGGAATATGTATCGTTGATCTAAGGCCCTGATGCCTAACCTCTTCACTAGAGTGAGGAGGAGGAACATCATTTTCTAAGAAACCCATCGTGAGGGGTTCCTCTTCTCCTATTTCACTAATGACGTGGGGAACCTTGCCCTTCAATAGTGAATGTTGGCTCTCCTGCCTTGCATCCCGAATACGTTGGGCGTTTGTGGGATGATAATCCCTTGTATCATGGTCATCCAAAACGTATTCTGCGAACAGCTCATGCATGCCAATCTGTACCAAGGCACGGAAAAGCATGTTGGGAGCGGATCGATCTGGGGGTAACACGATGTTACCTTGCATGTCTCTCCACCGCAGTTGCTCATCTTGATGGAAAACAAAGGTAAAATCTGGCACATACTCATCGGGATGAGTATATGTGACCTTAGATTGTTGAGGACATGGTTGATTTCGGTTATGCGTATGATCCTGACTTTCTCCTGTATTGTCCTTAGGTGAGTTGATTTCATGAGAAGAAGCCATTTCTAATGGTGTGCTAATTTTCACCGTTATTTATGTTCTTAATTAACTGATTAACCCTAAGGTTCGTTTTAAGCTCACAACGATGTGAGTGATATCCCTTATGTTAAATTGGCGTAAAAACACTTAGTCCCCGGCAACGGCGCCAATGATGAGTGGCGAGGTACCCCTACACTCCACCATACGAATACGAGCGTACACGCGCGATCCGGTCGAACTCCGCAGACTAAATGCCTTAACGCCACAAGAAACACTTGGGGTTAATCGTTCGTTGTCTTCCCAGGCTTGCTTGTATGTGTCACGGTGTATGGTTAAGCAAGTCTGAGGTATGTGATTTTTTTGGTATTTTCGGCTTATCTTCTATGCTACCAGGAGAAAGGGTTGAGAAACTAAGCTAACTCTAACTAAAGATCTAAGTCTAAATTAACTAGCGTCAGCATCCGTTCCCACTTACCGGACACACCCTGAACTATGCAACTGCAGCTTACCAAACGCTAATCGTTACTGGGATCGCCACACGTAACGCAAGTGCTCGAAGTGGTCGTACTGAGGCACCTATTTAGCCTACGTGTGATAAGCAGCCGATTCCTTAGCCAGCCGTACACACCCGTGGGTGCTCGTAACTAAGTCGTACTTATCACACGATCTAGCCTAGCAATGAGCAGCCGATTCCTCAACTAGCCGTACACATTAGACCCGGGAGTTACCAAGCGCAGAATCCTGGAATACGCTACTGGGTTACCAAGCATCCAATGCTCGTAATTGAGTCGTACTCATGCATTGCGTCAAGCAGCCGATTCCTTGACTAGCCGTACACGTCCGTAGACGCTCGTAATCAAGTCGTACTTGAACGCACTAGGAAAGCAGGAAATAAAGCAATAAATGAAACCACGTGCTGCAAGGTTTATCCAAACAAGTTCGTCTTTATTGCCGTACACAACTTGGGTTCAGGTTACAAGCTGCTCGAATAAAGAGCCGTTCACTCTAGGACTCCTACTGCGGGCACATGGGAAAAATTCTAACTCTGGAGTGATCAATCTGCCAGAGCTTCGCTACTTCTAGCCAGGATTTGGAAATGAAGGGAGTGCCGCCTCTTATTTATAGATATGGCGGTGGGACGCGATATCGCGTACGCGATATCGCGGCACATGCAGGTCACGTCTCATCAGGGATGATCAACAGAAAGAGATGAGACTTTTGGATTTCATGTAACAAGTATAAGAGGGTCTAACCACTTTAGTGCAAGATGGAGGATTTGGTGTTCAAACAAGGTAGCGAGTGCCAAGAGTATCAGAATGTGACTAGCTTGGTCCTACTACTTTCTTTTTGGATTTATTTTTAGGATTAAATAAAGGAAAAATATGGTTGTATGAGAATTAGGATGTGATGAAGTAACTCTATGTAGGAAGCACATGTTTTCAATTGTGACTTTAAGTAGGAAGCACAAATTTCTACTATGACTTTGAGCAAGAAGCACATGTTCTTAATTGTATCTTCAAGTAGCATGCACATGTTTCCATCATGAAGTTGAGTAAGTGGCACTTGTTCTTAACTATGAATTCAAGTAGGAAGTATAGGATTATGACTTTGAGTAGGAAGCACACGTTTGAGAACAAAGGCATGAGTACCTCCAAAAGGCTACACATTTGTATCACTATAAAGTGTAGGAAAATGATTCACATTTTAAGTGAATATTACTCTAAGTGGAAAGGTTGGTATTAATTGCATGAAAAATGGTAACCCTTATTTTTTTTACTTGGGTTACATGATCATCTTTAACTCTTTATTGGATATTAAGTTAAGTTCAACATTCATGCTTTATGGTGGATTACCTTGATCATTGAACCTTCTTGTCTATAGTTGTCTAATGGATTTTGAGTTGTTCAATACCATTGATATTCAATATGCTCTTCATGTGTGAGAATGAAAATGAACAAAGACTTAAGATTTGAGCAAGATGCTTCTTTCAATTGGAGGAGAGTGTAGAACAACATGCCTTGTTGATGCATAAAATATTTTCTTCCTCTAGAAGGGGGGCTAGAGGAGTATAAAGATCATTAAGAATTCCATGCTATCACAACCATCATTAAAGAACTACATGGCCTTAATTCCTTTGTATACTATATCATAAGAATATGTAGGCTTGCAAAGATGCTTTAGCTTCAATGCTCAAGCAATTTTTCTTCTCTAACGAGTGGGGCATAGGGCTAGATATATTAGAGTGAAAATGCATCTTAGCTCTTCTACAAGAATAGTATATTTTATTATGATTGATTATACTAGTTGTGGTCATGAATGTATGTGTGTATGTGTATGTGTGTTTGTTATGTTGGTCATATCACTTATAGGTTTCATGAAGCATACATGCTATGCTCCTAACCTATGGACTAACATGTTATGTACATTTATGCTATACATGTATGTGTAGTAAATGTTGAGGTGTAGTCCACCTTAGGTCTACTCTAAAATACTTATCTACCTTCAGACTCAAGGATAGTGCTGAGCAATGCTTCTCTAGAGCAGTGCCATTATACCCCCATTGTAACAACATTTATCTTACTTTCAACATATGTGTTTAAATTTAAAATAGTAAAAAGAATTTAACGTGCTAATAGAAAGATGTGGTAAAATACCAAAATTTGAAAGAATATCATCACTATACCACTTAATGTTAACATTATGTTAATAAGGTAAGTAAAGGATTTCATAATAATTTACCATGGCCAACTATCTACTTGATGCCATAGCCCTTGAACATATATTTCTACCATACCCTCAAGTAGCACATGTCTAAGCATACCTCTTAGAATTAATTTGTAACTTTCAGATCATAAGTCACATGCTTAAACTAATTGAGAAATGTTTCATTAACCAATTTATTAAAGGATTATATATATATATATATATTTAAAACTTAACATCTTAATAAAAAGTATTTTTTGGACAAACAAACATTAGGGTTGGTAAGATAACCTTACCTACATAGTAAGGATCATATAATTTAGAAGGGGGGAGGAGGGATAAATAAGTTACCCAAATCAAAAATTCTTCAACACAAAGTATACACCAATTTTACATGGTTCCCCAACTTGGGTACTCCACATTCAGAGGGTAGATTGCTTGCACACCTCTGAATTTTGTTTCTTTCAAAATATGTATCACACCTTGTATAGATCTAAGCTCTACTCTAGAGTGATTCTTCACTGTGAATTGACTCAACCTTGCAAGATCCTGACAAGCTTAGAATGTGGTTTCTAGGATCCCACAACCTTTACAAATTGAGCTTGACTCTGGAGTATTGTGATGCTACACCAACCTCGCAACCCAGCTAGGTCTCGACAAGCTCATTGATGATTCCTTCTCACAAGAAGCACACCAACCCTAGTGGGGCAACAAGAAAGAGAAAAAAAGATTACAAGGAAAGGGTGAAATTGATTTGCTAGTCCTTGTTCTTTGAGGTACAATACAATAAAATCACTTTAACAGTACAAAAGATGGTACAATCAGGTACATAGATACAATACAATAGAGTACACAATGATTTCTTGATGTTGACATTTGATTGCTCAAAAACTTGCACAAAATCCAAGAGAATGAAGTCTTCTTATGGCCTTAGAGTTTCTAAAATCACCTTGAAATTCATGTAACGACTATCTAATGGATAGAGGAGACATATTCTACAAGATTGGAACATCTCTCTACATCAGACTTTCATGTAGGAGAGATGTCTCTAAGGAGACATCTTCACTTGAAAGGAGATGTCTTCTCTAGGATTTCCCTGATTTGGCTAAGATGTCTTTTGCTTCTAGGAGACATCTTCCTATCTTTTGAACTTTGCTTCCCAAAGCTTTGTCTCATTGATTTAAACTCCTAGAGAATATTGATTTTTCCATAGTCTTCTTCTTTTCCCTTACTTACACTATTTTAATGAAGTCCTTGTCCAAGCTCTCTTGAGTCCTTGTAGTTCTCACTTTGACATCTTATTGTAGCTCTCATTCCTTAAGTCTTCATTCATGTCTGACAAGTCCTTATTATCTCCACTTTAACATCTCTTTGTAGATGTCATCTCATATTTTGATAGATGTCATTTCTTAAGCTCTCCATGTTCTTTTCCTACAAACAAAAGAATCACACAAGCATCCTTATTCTCACATCTTTTTAAGGTTTTGACATACCAAAAGGTGAACAATCTTCCCCTTTTTGGTGATGTCTAAAACTTAAGAAAATGGATGAAATAATATTAAAACATATAAATTCCTATGTTAGTCAGGGACTAGGATAAAAGCTCTAAGGTTCAAGGTGGTTCAAAGTGTAAGGATAAATAAAAATTATGGGACACAAAAATAACAAAAAAGAACATCATCAGCCTATATCATAAATTATCCTCAATTATCCATACAATTTTTCATTCAATGGCTGCATCATATACAGAAATCACATATGTACAAATGCACAAAAATCACATATGTGAACATCTCCCAAATCTCTTTCCATTTTTGGACATCAACAAAAAGAATAGAAAGAGAGAACACCTAAGAATCCTAACTACTAACCTTAGTTGCATAACTAGATTTGGAATCAACTACTACTTTGGATGGATGATAATTCTCCTCCTCATCATCATTACTACTAGTGCTAGAGCTAGTCGAATGCTACTCATCATCATTTGAAGACTCTATCTACTAAACAAGGACCCTTTGAGGATGAAGCTTCACTTAAAACTAAGATGAAGCCAGTGCATTAGGTTGAGCTAGAACCTGCTAGCAAGATGAGGAAGCTCCATTTCTATAAGTAACATTAGTAGGTACTCATTGGGATGTGGTCCCAAAGATATTCTCCATGAACTACTACTCAAATGATCTAGAAGCATCACGTAGAGGAGGTTAAACATGATGCTTAGGCTACATGAGAACATGATGCTCTCCTTGGACACAAGTTGGTGGTGCATTAGGCTTAGAATCTAGTTCCATCCCTGAGTCATATGCATAATAATATCCAACTACTACGAAATGCATTAGTAGTACAAGAATATTCTCCTCACTATTAGAAATATGAGCAGTAGTGGCCTCCTTAAACTACTACCCATTCAAAGGAAGAGGTATTCTAGTAGCATTCATTATCTTATGCATGTAAGAATGATTCCTTCCAAGCATCTCGATAGCATGAGAAAATAATCAAAGTAGCTTCTTCAAGAAGGATCTAAGTTGTGAAATAGTATATTTGGAATTACTTAATTAAGAAGATGCCCTATATGATGATGCTACTTCTTCTTTTCTAATGGAGGTGTCCTAGTGCTTGATCTTACTTCTACTGCATGGGAGTGGCTCCTCTTCTTAGCATACTCACTAAGGCACCTCTTGCCTTTGAACAAAGGAATCTCTAGAATAGATACACCCCTTTGATGTATCAAAAAACTGATGAGATAGGGGTGCCTAAGGATTCTCTCCTTGGCATATAAACTTAGCATGTTCCAATAGAGAGTATGCCCCAAATCTAGCAGCTATCCTATAAAAATGTAGTACAGAACAATAGCTTGAGGTGATAACAGATAACTATAGCTTCTCCCCTTTACAATAATAATATATAGCATAATAAGGAACAAAGTGGAAGCATCAGAAGACATCCTATTCCTATGAATTCATCCTTTATAAAAATACATGGACTCTCTAAATAAGGCATCACAAAACTCATCATGACTAATAGGAATTATACCATTTGTAAAGATATCATTCATAGAATCAATGGTACCATGAAAAGCATCTAAACTAGAAATCGCAAGGAGTGCATTCCCAGCTTGGGGAGAGACCTCAATTATAAGACCTCCAACCATTAATGTGAATGCCCCAACAATAGCATTGGAAATCACAATATTGAAATCAAACTCTCTAATTAATACTTCTAGAACTAGGAAATTCGTAGTAATAAAATTACTCTAGTTCAACACTTTGAAATAATCTATCAAGGTTTGCTGCCTATGAAAAGGAAATAAGAAGAAGCACTTAGAGATGATGTTCATGATTCAAGTTACCTCAAACCTGTGCTAGGCATTGATGCTTCTAAATTGGAGTGTGTAGGAGCTTTGTGTGTTGCTAGAATTCACTCTTGATCTCTTCTTACATGGCACTCTGGACGTTCCTATCTTCTTATGGCCATATTAAAATCACTATTTCTAGTGAAGCTTTGGTTGTCTTTGTGGGGTCATCTTCATAAAACAAGACAAAAGAATGAGGATTTTAACTTTTATGGAAGTGCCAAACAAGGACTTTTTAAGAGAAAGAAGATGTCTATACTAAAAGATAGATGTCTCCTCCATGATTAAAAATCAAGATAGATGTCTTCCTTTCATAGTAGATGTCTCTATCATGTTGCAGGAGATGATAAGTAGACATCTCATCATATGGATAGACATATCACTAGTAGTAGCCAGTGTGTCCAAGGAATGACTAAACATATTTAATGATTTCTAGTTGATGGGCTATTCCTTGGATGATCCATTTTTTAAGCGTCTAACTCAATCCTTACTTGAGTAATCCTATGTCCCAATAGAATGCCTTCTTGGGCCATGAGGTGGCTCTTTTTCTAGTTGAGCTGTAGACTCATTTCCATGCATCTTATTAGTACTTGATCAAGATGGTCAAAGGCATGCTAAAACACAGCTCCATAGATGGAGAATTCATCCATGAAGCCTTCCACACCACTACCGATTTGCTGCTGAAAGATGCTAAAGACTAGATGTTGAAATCTTGTAGGAGCATTACACAAACAAAAGGCATCTTACAATATGCAAACATTCCCCAGCAACTCATGAATGTTATCTTGGCCTAATCCTTGGGCATAATCTAGATTTGGTTATAGCCATTATAACCATCCAGGAAGCTATAATAACAATTTCCAGAGATAGTGTCCAACACCTGATCAACAAATGATAATGGAAAATGATCTTTGAATGTAGCCATGTTCAATAGCCTAAAGTCAATACAGACTTGCCACTTGTTACCTTTCTTTGGTATAATTACAAGTGGACTAACCCACTCACTATCACCGATGGAATAGATGAACCTTACCTTGAGGATTTGTTCTATTTTCTCCTTAATAATTTGCTTCAATTTGGGGTTCAACTACCTCTGCAGCTACCTTCTTGGCTTCATGGCTAGGTCAGTGTAAATGAAATGTTGGCATATTCATGGATCAATTCCAGTCAGCTCTGGATATGACCAAGAAAAATTTTTTGACCACTTGTTAACCACCATTAACAACTTTTCTTTTTATGGAGGATGAAGTTTGGGATTGATTATGACTAGCTTGCCATTATTTAAAAATTCATACTCCATGTCAGTTGGTATATTTTTTAACTTGAGAGGCTCTTGCTTAAAATTTTTAAGGATTTCCAACTCTCCACAACATGTACCATCATCATCATCATCAGAGAGTTGATGATGAACTTTCTTAACTTCATCCATGCCTCTAACATATGCATATGTCAGGCTCTCAATTGGTTCCATGCATAATGCACTACTATTATAATATGCTATTAGCCACTGGGTACCCTCCTATTTTGTGGCTATTGCGTATAGGCACTTTTGTATTTTTTTTCTTGTGCATACTAATTGCATGATTTAATGGATGTTCTTTTAACAGACCAGAGTTTCTACATGTAATTGCACCCATTATCACTATGCGTAATGCATGCAACATGCTTCTTCTCCATTTTTCCAAATTCATTCTTCTTGGAAATCTCCAAGGAGAGGTATTTGATGCCCATTTTCACATCCATAGTACTCAACCATACATGTCCCATGATGAAAGGGAAATCACCCTTGCAATTTTTAGCCTTAATCACTAGGAAATCAGTAGGGTAGGACCACCCATAGACAGTGGTCACAATTTGCTCCACTAACTCCGAAGGGAGAGTGATTAACTAATCTGCTAATTCTAAATGGATGTTGCACTTCTTAAAAGGTGGAAGGTTCCAAGCCTTATACATGTCATGCGATATGAGATTAACCAGAACTAGAATCAAGAAGAGCCTTGCATAGTTTATGTCTAGTGATTTGCAAGTAGATAAGAGGACTTCTAGGGTTAATTCTCTTTGTATAGAGACTACTAGCCTTGATCCAGTTGGAAAAAACATGGGTTAATATTATAGTATAGATCCTAGGCATAATTTGATTTGAAGGGATATCAAAGGTGTTTGATGCATAGGATGAGGTATCTGGAGATACAGGGTCATTGGCCACATTAGATTGTGAGGGCATGGGAGGACTATTAGATTAGAAGAATGGTCATTGAAACACCCCAAAAAATATTTGAAATCATTCTTGCTTCACTAGGCCTTGCAATTCACACAAGCACCACAACAGTTCTTCAGGAGGAGAATGTTCTGAGTTTAGGCTGGCCAGTTCAACAAATTTTCTACTTTAGGTGTAAACAGGCTCTACAGGTCATCCTGCCTATCCACCTAAGTAGCCTACCCAGCCGACAACCTACTCAGAAATGATGCATGAAGTTGGTAGCAGCATTTCAGATGTGTGAAACAGTTTAGCAAGTTTTCTAAGTCACGAAGTCTACTACGCTACGCTACGCCTTGCTATGTAGCGTAGCAAGCTTCAGAAGACGATTGCAGAATGAAGTGCTACGCTATGCTATGCCATGTGACGTAGCATAGCATGGAAATAGCTTCACAGCTAGTCCCCATGCCTAATTTCAAGTCCTTCAACAATGTCCCTTTCTGTTAGGAAGTCGCGGACCATGTTTGTTGCTATGCTACGCTAAGCTGCATGGCGCAGTGAGGCATAGCAATCCTGTGGAAGAGATAGAAGGAAGCTCAAAGGGCAAAAACAACAAAGTTCGCAAGTCTTGCATCATAGGAAGCAAAGTTTGTAAACTGGTAAAGCTTTCATGACTAAGACCAGTTGCTACACTATGCTACGCTACTTACTGTAGCATAGCGTAGCAAGCATGCAACACACATATAGTGGAACGTGCAACAAGATGCTACAGTATGCTAAGCATGCTATGCTACAAAGCACAACAAGGCATGTGGGTGGTTGTGTGACATCAATGCACTTCACCTAATTGGACCATTGGCGCACGTCTCCAAACATTGATGGCACAATTATGGCATGGCAGGCTCACAGTTACAGTATAACAAGCTCACCTTACAATGGTCATGTAGGTCCAACGGTCATACATGGCATGTGCAGCATCAGCAAGTCAATGTGGGCCCAAGGCACACGGCATCCAAACCATCCCTTTCGTGTGCCCTTTAGCCCTATAAATACCCTGATGAGCAGCACTCAAAGAGTTCGTTGGTTGGTTGGTTGGACTATCTCTAAAAGTTCAAAAAAGCAAGCATCATAAGATTGAGCACTTAGCATTGTAAGCTTTCTCTTTGACATTGCAAATAGTTAGCATCTTTAGCTGACATTTTGTTTTGTCTCCCTTTCTACCATCTTGGTAGAATCCCCGTATTATTAGCACCCAAGTCCACGCCCAAGCATACAACCTATTTTTCTCTACACATCTTGGTTACTCTCGGGATCTCTGCACTTTTCCATGCTATGCAACCGACTGTATCCACCTGGATAGAGCAAACTTGTAGCTTTGGAGCGGTGCATTTTTCTAACTATGCTTTACTTTGTTTCCTACTATTTTTTCTACTTTATTTACTTTTAAGCATTACTTTCACATTTTCATTCTTGTTTCCAAATCATATGTTGCAAAAGGCTATATAGATGTTGATTAAATCTTTTTCTGATTGACTAGACTATTCAGGGCACCCCGTATTCGCACACACCCAGCACGGCCCTCCCGCAGGTACGGGGTTGAAACTGTCACACCCACCGACCCCTCGGTGTTTTCTATCCACTGAAATTTTTGGTTACTACTATTTTCTGGCGCTAGAAGAAGGGCCTTTTGGTGCCTTTTCCACATGTCACGATAGTTTTGTGAGCCTTCTACACCCTGATACGCATAAGCGTAAACATGATATCCTTTTGTGGTTGTTTACGCTTTGTGTGGTGCAGATCAGTCACCTCGACGGTTCCTTAGGAGCCCTACAGAACACAAGGCCTCCAATCTCCAGCTAACTAGCTCATCTTATGGTAGTCTTGAACGCATTTTGTACCCCATCTCGCATGGTACAGAGCAGTTGCTTCAATGGTCCCTTAGGAATCCTGCAAGACGCAAAGCCTTCTCGACCGCTAGTTAGCTTGCCCATCTTATGGTAGTCTTGCATGCGTTCTGTATCCCATCTCGTGTGGTATAGAGTGGTCACTTTGATGGTCCCTTGGGGATCCTGTGAGATGCAAAGCCTTCTTGGTTGCTAGCTAGCTTTCCCGCCTTATGGTAGTCTTGCACGCATTTTGCACCCTATCATTCACTGGCGTAAACGTGACACCCATTTGTGGTTTTTTATGCCTTATGTGATGCAGGTCGGTCACCTCAATGGTTCCTCTAGAATCTAGCAAGATGTAAAGCCTTCTTTTTTTCTATTTTCTAGTTTCCTTGTTCATTTGCACTCTTTTGCATAACTTTTGCACTTTTTTGCATAACTACTCAGCTTGCAATGGATTTTTCAACTACTGCTGCCAATACCTTCAATGTGGAAGTTCCCTTCAACGTTGAAGACCCCATCATGGTTCAAGGCACTACTGGTGCCAAAAAACCGCTAAATCCAATGCTGGAAATACATCGATCTCTCAAAATCCAAAATCGAGGACTTGAGGGATTGGCCCAACAACACGAGCATTACAGCTTCCTCTGTGCAAAGGTGCAGCCCAATCTTCCATTGGACATACACGAACTCAAGGAAAAGGATAGCGTCGAGTTCGCTTACTACAATGGGAAGGAATTTGTTCCTATTCCTGATGTTTTCTTATCTTTAACATAAGCATATCAAAGGATTCTAGACCAACTAATCCAGTTGGCTAGGCTTAGGAAGCAACAGGACATAATGTCCAACCAAGATGACGCTTTCCAGGATGGACAAGAAGAAGTCAATTCCTAGTCGGACAAGGGAGTTCCAATCGACCCCGCTCCTATACAAGCCATCGTCTCTTACCACTCCCTTTGCCTACACTTCTACAACCTACGATTATGGTTGCTATGGGTAGCCACGCTAATCCTGTGGCGTTTCAACACCTACCTCCACCTATTTTTCCTATGTCATTTGTAGCTACTATCCCTTTGTAGGTTGTTCAGCAGTCTATTCCTGTAGCATGCCAATCGTGGCTACCCTGCCACATGTTCATGCCATACCGACTTCACAAACATACATGACTTCTGTTTCCATTCCTACATTCACGTCAGTTCCACCCACTATGGTGAGTCTTGGCTTGTCCACATGGTGGGTATTATTTGCTTCTCTACCTACCCCGCAACCATCACAGATGTCTCAGTACATGCGCTCTTAAATACACCAAGCCTAGCAGACGGTACAACCTAACACGGGGCTATGGTCTACGTTGCCGGTGACACAAGCAGTCTATTTGGCAACCCAACCTGTGGGCGCTACCTTAACAACACCACCTACCGGGTGGTGGACAACACAGGTAGCACCACTCATGGGGGTCATCCCAATGGTACTGCCAATGGGTTAGGCTGCCGCCCTCGCCATACCATAGGTGGGAGCTGCCCTTGTAGCTTCCTAACCATCCACAACGCCACCAGGTCTAGACCAAACATTTCAGCTCATCCAGACCCTCAGTGAGGAAATAAAACACCTCAAAGCTACTGGGTTTGATAGGGTATAAGTCATGGACTTCTACCAGGATGACCCTATCAGCCCTGCAGTCCTTTCTTTGACACTACCCCCAGGGATGTCACTCGCACATTTCACAAAGTATGATGGGAAGGGAGATCCCAATGCACATCTTGTCACCTTTAGGTCTAAGTTTTGCTATTGCAACAATGTCTGCACATGATCATTCGTGTCTTTGCCATGTCCCTAGCCGAAAAAGCCTTGGACTGGTATCGTGCGTTGCCACGCTCATCCATATCAACTTTGGAAGAGCTCCTAACCCAGTTCATGACACGCTTCAAGTACAACTTGAAGCCAAAAACCATGCTGGATTAGTTGATGAGCATAAAGCAAGATGCTCTAGAGCCAGTCCAAAAGTTCATTCAACATTGGAGCACAACCGTTAACGAAATCTGCAAGCCTATCGTAGTGGCCTACTTGTTGGATGCCTTTAAGGATGTAGTGAATGACTTCATCAAGTCCAAACTGTACTACCTCTCTCCTCACTCTCTTAGTCAGGCTTTCACTCAGACTAAGAGCATACAGGATGCGGCTGAGGCAAGCAAAGTCCCAGCCTGCATCGCTTACAAAAGAACCTTTGTAAAGAAGGACAAGGGTAAGGCCCCAACAACCAAAGTGGCTGCTATGGCAACCAAGGCCAAGCCCAAACCTAGCAATAGTGGTAGCAAGAAATTGGCCATACCCACTACTAACCTCATGCCCAAACAGGGTCATGTGCTGCAACCTGCTACACCTATGCCTGAGACATCTACACAACCCAAACCCAACTTTGAGCGTAAAGACCGATCAAAGTACACCCTACTGCCTCTAAAGTCTTTAGAGCTTCTGAAGAAATTGTTGGCAGTTGGATACATCCAACATAAGTAGATGTCAGAAGAGGAAAATGTGAGACATTAATGCTAATGCAAGCTCCTTAAGAATCCCTCTTTGGCCCTGCCCAATGAACCTCCAGTTCCTAGGGGTTTCAGGCTAGACAGGTTTTGTGACTACCACCAACAGTGTGGTCACAACATGGATTATTTTCTTGCATTGCAGGATGACATCCAAAGATTAATCGACTAGGGAAAATTGGTGCTGGATGAAAGCAACCCAGTACGCCCTGAAAACCAATCTATGTATGTCTACATAGATCCCCTCAATGCCAACAATGCTGATTATGTCATCAATGGTATCATCATTGACGATTATCCTAGGCCACCCTAGTAGCCATTCGTGGTTTGTGTGCCTCAGCGTAGTGCACCAGCACCACCAGTGGTTGGTCCAAGCTCGCAGTAGCCATTCATCCTAAAAGTCCCACCACAGGCATCCACCTTTGTGCCACCTGTTAGCGGAGCTACGTCATCCTGTCACTTAACACCTCTATCTCCATTCATCATCAGGGAGCTGACACCTTCGATGGCCACAATCTTGCGTAACAAAGTTGAACAGCCTCCTCGTCCTGTAAGGTGAAAAGTCCACTTGGTGGACAAGACGTCAAAGGGAAGTATCGTCAAGGATATCCCTAAGCCCACATCTTCATCCTTTGCATCTACATCTTCACCCCTAAAGACAAAGGTCGACATGACTACGCAGCTTGTATCACCCTACCGACAAGGATCTAAACCCAGATTCAAAGTCACCTCTCCTTAGGAGATTCTTCTTCTGGGATGAATCGAAGAGGATGAAAGTGTCAAACAAGGGGGTGGCCAAGACCTTCTGGATGCCCTCACCCAGGTCAAGCAAGCTCTAAAGCACAAAAACACTACACTGAGTTTGTACAACTTAATCATGGCATCTATACCCCACCGCAAGGCTCTAATTTGCATGTTAATGGTGGTTCCAGTAGACAAGAACATGCCAGCGGAAAAGGAAGCGATCCATTCGGTCATGCTTCCCTCTGTACCCTACGGAGTCTGCAACATCTCATTTTACTTTCAGTGATGATGCCATTAGGGAAGATCCCGAATGGATATGACGCTTCTCTTCATGACAATTCGGGTTAGCCAACACTGGATCCGAAGGGTACGCATTGATGATGGGGCTACCACAAATGTCATTCCCTTCCCTATTGTGAAAAAGTTTGGATTGGTCAACTAGATCAAACCCACAACGACATTGTGTCTGAGGTCCTTCAACGGGGCATGCATCCTAGTGAAAGGCATAATTCACGTAGACTTCGTAGTAGGGGACTAGTTCCCCACAGATGCAATGTTCATTATGGTCAAGAAAATGCCCGAGTTTAACGTGATCTTGAGAAGATCATGGTTAGCACAACTTAGGGCTATCTCCTCACCTATACACTAGGAAATCCACTTACCATACACAGGTAGGGAGGTGATGATCCATGGTGACGAAGTAGCAATGCAAGCAATTAGTAATGTAGACATGGAGCAAGGCTCAGAGGTCACAACCTTTGAGAGTGAGATGCCTGTTCATGCATGTATTACCCATCTAATGGAAGGATCGGCCCAGCAAGCTAACTCCCAAATAGAAAACGCATGGGTTGAGTTGCCCTTCCAAGTGGAGGACGATGATGCAAATGAGGGCCCTAGTGAAACACCTCGGCCTCACATTCCAATCAACCCAAGATGGGTGAAGAGTTAGCTATGCATAGTGTAGCAATCCTACTGCTTCCTGCCCTGTTGTCATCCCTTGTACATTCATCGCTTCTTTTCTTTATTAACATGTCATCCTTTTGGCATGCTACGCTATGGCCCGAAATGGCCTAAAACTAGCATCGTTTCTTTCTGCTTTGTTAGCATTCCATCCTTCTGGCATGCTATGCTATGGCCCGAAATGGCCTAAAACTAGCATCATCGCTTTTTTCTTTGTTAACGTACTATCTCTTTTGGCAATGGCCTGAAATGGCCTAAAACTAGCATCGTTGCTTTTTGCTTTGTTAACATATAATCCTTCTGGCATGTTATGCAATGGCCCAAAATGGCCTAAAACTAGCAATGGCCTAAAATGGCCTAAAACTAGCATATGAAAGCATGAAAACTTTACATGATACACAAGTTAACGCAAAATCGATTTCTTTTCTATATTTTTTCATTTTATTCAATACTTTCTCCTGTTGGTAATGTTTGCGAAACTTTTACAAAAATTCCTAAATTTCAACATTTCAAGAATTTCAAAAAATATCCCATGTTGTATGGGTTGTCTTTGTTTGCATATTCCTCACTATTCACCTCTGCTTCATTTTCTTGTGCATCATCCTCCCCTGCGTTGCCTTCTACCGGTTCTTCATTCCCTCCCTCTATGGGCCTTGCACCCTCATCTAGAGCCTGCATTGTAGGAATGAAGTAGTCAGTTAGGGCAACAAATGTAAACTATAACATAGCATGAGCATCTACACAGTAAAGCGACTAACTTGAGAAGGGCCTACGTCGATCTCAAAGGGTATCCGGTCTAGACCGAGCCTGAGGTGATGCCAAACCTCCTCTATCGTGATGTTCATCCAACACCTGTTGCTAGGTTTAGCATTCGCAGTAGTGGCTCTTTCCCTTTCCATGGTTGTCCATCTTAGAGGTCCCAGGGAAAGGGAGGCAGTTGCGGTCTCTCCTGTAGGAAGGTCCACTTTCAAGTCAGGAGATTCCATAACCTTCACCTGCTCTTTGAACTTAGTGTAAGCCTCATAAGTGTCAATGGCATTCACAAATGCTTCATACGTGAACATCTTTAGAGCAGTTCCTTTGTACAGTTTTCGATGGGTGTCATTCTCTAGCTTGTACACATGTTTGTGGTTTCTCTGGGTTCACCCCCATTCGAAAACCTTGGCATTAATATCTTTCATGTCTTGACACTTCTAGGCTAGCAGGTCCATCTGCATATGCTGTTCGATTATCTCGTGAGTGGATTCAATGTTCTAATGCATGACAATCCAAAATATGGCATAGTCTTCTATTACCTTGTGCCAGTCCTCAGTATCAGGATTACGGTTTATGAGGAACTCGTTCCTCGACTTGAGATCCTCCACCTCAATGACCAGGTCGACCTCTCTTTACTCAGCCCTTTGGACCCATTTCCATAGGCCCTCATTGACATTCTTATACTCCCACAAAGAGTGTGCTAAGTAAAATACACACTCGTAAGCCTCATCAAACGTGCGATGAGACATCTTGATCACATTAGGTGAGAGTGTAGGCACGGTGCCAACTTTCATAGGTCGTGTCGGGTCCCATTTGAATCAAGAGGCTGCCTTGACACAAAGAGCGTAGCAATCGCGTTAGCATAGCAAAATCAATGAACTTAAAATTTTTTAGCATAACAACATAAGAGCATTTAATACTACTACTTACCCATGTCATGGTCTGCCTACTGAAGGTGTTTGATCATGTCATTGACAAGTCCCTGCACAAACATAAACTTGTTAGGGATCTTGACCCATGACTAAGCCGTAGTAATGGCCAAAATGGACTACAATCAGAGGGGGTCCTGCAACATTGGTAGTAGCAATCAGAAGGGGTCCTGCGACATCAGCAGTAGCACCTGTTACATGAATAAGCATATTAGCAATGGCCAAAATGGACTACAATAAGGTAAACGTATCGCCGAACTCACCAGCATCCGGCTACGATCTTTCTTCTTGCTGATGCAAGACAATGGCGGTAGCCTTGGTGGAGGGCCATACCAAGTCCATACGATCCCCTTCCTCATGTACTGGTGCCTTTTCTTTTAGGAGACCAACATCTTTTTTATTCAAGGGAGGTGCCTCTTCGTTGATAGGAGGCTTCCTAATGACAAGAGCCCCTGCCCTAGAAGTAAGAGCTCCCTTATTTTTGACCGAGGCCCTTTCCTCCAAAACTGGGACCTCCGTATCATCATTCATCGTCCTCTTTTTAATAGATGATACTTCTTCATTGCCTTCTTCTTCTTCTTCTTCTTCCTCCACAAGCAAAGAAGCATGTTTACGTCAGTCTAAGAAAAATTAGCTCAAAGCAGATGTTGCACTACGCTACACTACCTAGCGCAACATAGCATAACAAAAAATAGCAAAGTGAGCATTACAAGAAAGCATTTACCAATGGGGGGTTACGTCCTTTGTAGCTTAAGCCACAATCTTCATCCCTCCTCTTCCTCCACGCAAAGGGTTTCCATGGCTAGGGGAGGTCTCTTCCTTCGCAACTCCTTGGGCATGGTATATGAGACGTTCCCCCCATGTCATGCTATCGGCTATAGCAGGGGGCATTTCTCCCATGTAGTCCTAGCCATGAATGCTACGAGCCACCTGATCCTTGGTCGTTACAGACAACGACTCCCTGATTAGTTCTAGGGGATCTTGGGCTCATGTGGTCCAGAGGATCTATCAAATCCATGGCTTGGAAATCTGGTTGTGATTTCACATGGCCTAGACTCCATCCTCTTGAACCACCAGAAACTCCGCAAAGTGCTTTAGACAGCCTATGTAGAAGGCATAGTGTATGTTGGAGAGGGACTCCATTTTTTCACGGAGTCCCAAAATCTCATCCTGCAAGCCCTTACATAGGAAGCTAGCCCAGTTGTAACAGACCCCTTCTTCCATAACCTCCCACATTATTCAGGCCTACTCGAGCCCCAAGACCTTTCCTTGGGTAAGTAGTTGGTGGAATGCATGGGCACGAAAGACTAGGTAAATATCCATGGGGAGCCCTTTTCGCTCCTTAACGAGCCCCAACCACTCTTCGATATCCTTCTTCTGAAGGGTCAACTCCTTCTTGCGCTTTGACCCTATGAGGACGCCATCGGTAGGAACACTGAATAGATCCATAAATAGCTAGTCATTGATTTCAATGACCACCCACACACCTTGTACGTGCGTGCGAAAAAGGCTTGCCCTCTCAGAGAAGGAGTTGACTAGGGAAAGCATCTCAGTTTCAAGAACGCTTGGATTCAGGGCCACGAACAGATCCATAAGCCCTACATTTTTGACGTTCTTGACCAAGGAGTCTGATGCCCCCTGGTCTAACCAGCGCTGGCTCGCTTCTACTTCGTCGTATTTGAAGTAGATGTTTGCCCCCTGCGTCTCGACGGTTACCACCATCACCTCCTAGGGCCTCTTTGCCCCTGTAACAATTTTCACAAGACATGCTTAGCATGATGATGCAAGAAATACAAGGATTGCAAAAACACTTGAGCATGCGACACCTACTGTTTGACCCACTGGGTCTATATGGTAACAAGAACAGTGGGAGTTTAACCATAGCTTCTTCAATCATGACCGACTTAAAGGGTTCTGCCCACTCCCTATCTAGCCAACCTTTCTCCTTATACTGATTATAGGGAACATGAAATGTGCTTGGGTAGGTATGGTATTCTCCCCCGCACTGACCAATCACACCCGCCTACAAGTTCTTAGCAGAAGAGAACTCCTATAGGGCTAGCTGTGCTGTAGCCAACAAACCCGATCGGTCGTGAACCTCATCATCATTGATAAAGAACCTGGTGACAAACACATACTATTAGTATTTGGCCAATATGGTTAGCATTGCATAACACAGTGGAGCAAGGCTATAAAACTCACCCGCCAGCACAATAGATAGTCCCCTGTGGATTCTAAAAGCACGTCGCCATGTAATGTGTGAGGAACAATGTGTTGTAATGGTGGTAGCAGCTATATTCAGGCATGTCTCAAATCTAGGCTAAACACCTTAACCCTGTTAAGCGTTGGTTGGATTCCTCTCCCTGCCAGCTCATGATTGTCCCATCGGTAACGAACCTTAGAATGCCTTGACTTGCCTTAGGCAACATGGCTTCTGTTATATCGAATGCCTCCTCCTCCTCTAGGGAAGACCAAATGATCACAATAAAGTGGTCGAGAAGGAATTGCAAGAAGTCTCATGTCCCTTCTCTGAACCAGACCCCTTGCTCTCCCATACATATCTGGGGAGGAGGAGCGTTGGCCACAGGTCTTCTCACATGGCACAGGACCCCTCTAATTTCCAAAATGATCAGCCTGGGCCTTAAACCTGCCTTACACGACATAATTAGAAAATGTTAGCATCATACTTAAAGGTAATACATGTGCAGCGTAGCAAGTTCTAGCAGTCCATGTATATAACATAGCATAACCCTCCGCTCGTACATAGCATAGCAAGGACGTGAAAGCCTAGCATAGGAAGAACATGCGAATAAGCCTAGCATAGCAACAAAATAATTGACAACATGCTCTAATAAAACACGTGTCATGTTGCCACATCACAAATGCCCTAGCCCTCCCAAGGATTTTACGTTACGACATATTAGGGTTAGGAAACTTAAACTGCCCTAGCCTCCACGGTTATGACAACCATGGTGGTGGTGGTTTCAGCGGCCTTGCATGCAATCACGATGCAACATTTATGCATCTACCATGAATGAAACGATGATAGCAGCAATGCAAAGGCTAAAATGACATGACCACAAAAAATGCAGGTAGCCAAAAATGCACACAAAACAAATAGGACACAAAACAAGAGCAGAGAACAACAGAAAGCACAAAATAAAAAGTGAAGGAGACATAGTAACTTACTGGGTCAACAGTGTGCTCTTGCGAGCTACAACACATGCTTGTGGTGCACACCCTAGGGTCTTCTTTGCCTCCTCAACCTTTGTAAGCGCTAAATGAGTCTTAGGAGCCATTGTCCTGCTTGCAAATTTACACCTTTCGCTGTAAAAACTCATCTTACTAGTCGATTAACACAATTGCTTCATACTCCGAAATTTCTTTGTGCTTTGATGTGGGCTCTGCTCTCTTATGGTGAAAATGGAAAAATCGCTAGTGTTTAACCCCTATTTATGGTCATAATGACAAGATGGGAAAACTTGCCTCTCTCTCTCTCCGATTAATGCGGAGCACACTGTACAACGTAGCATGCTCGCCATGACATCGTAGCACTATTAGTTTTAAAGCCTTGACATACTTCGAGCTAGCTACTTGCCTTCCTGAAAATAAAAAATATATTTGTTTTTGATTAAGGGTCTGAAAATACCTTAAACTAGTAATCTTGGCAATCGCAATACGACCGGTCTGAAAAGACCTCAAACTAAAGAACCCTACCATAGTTGCACCCCTAACAGTCTGTAATGACATTAAACTAACAACACCACATGCTTACATTAGCAGGTTTTGCATTTTCTTCCACATTGGTAGCGTCACAATTTCTAGTAATTTCGTGTTTTCATGTTAGTAGTTCGTACTTTCGCATTGACGGTTTGACACTTCTCATACTCACAATTTCCCGTTTTGCATACTATTTTCTTTTTGCATGTTATAATTTGGTAGTCCGAAATGACATTAAACTAGAAATTTGGGCATTTTCATATTGACAATCACATAGCTTCACACTTTACATTGGCATTTTTACACCTTTAGCAGTTCTACGCTCTTATGCCTTGGTAGTCCACCATGACCCTAAACAAGCAAACTTGCAATCTTTACATCATCATACTTCACGAGTTGCATCTCGTCGCGGCTTTGCAAACTTTTGTTACACACAATCTCTACCAACAAACGCCTCTTAATTAGGCTTTCATTTTATCTTGGTAGGTCAAGCAAGAGATGGGAATCCATTGTGACCTTTCCACGCCTTTAATGTTAGTAGGGCCACAGGGCAAGCTTGCAAGATAGTTGAACCCCAACATGATCGACTAGGGGTCGATCTCAACTAGCACCATAGTAGCCTTAGAAGCATTCCTAGATTGGCCCAAGCATTTGGTCTAAGCCCTAGACTTAGAGGCTCGGGATGTAATCGAGGACCCTCTCGTCGAGACGCCTGTCACCACGTTAAAGGGGGAGGTAAAAATGTTAAGACTCAGCTCCCTCTTAGACACACAAATGCACAAAAGCATAGCTAAGATTCTACAAGACAACATTGATGTCTTCGCATGGTCATACAGTGACATGCTAGGTCTGGATCCATGGCTGATTTAGCACAACATCATCCTAGACCCACACATGAAGGTAGTCAAGCAGAAGGCCAGCAAAGTTATCTCAGGAATCGCACTGGTTGTGAGGGATGAAATCACCAAGCTATACCAAGCAGGTTTCATCTGTGCAGTTGACTATTCAGAGTGGGTGTCCAATGTCGTTTTCATTCTAAAGAAAATAGGAGGAATACAGATCTGTATAGACTTTTGGGACTTGAACAAGGCAACGATCAAGGACAACTTTCCACTTCCAAGTATTGATCAGTTCATCGACACTATGGCTGGCCATGCTCTACTATCCTTCATGGATGGTTTCTCTAGATACAACCAAATCCACATTAACCCAGAGCACCAGCTGTCAACAACCTTCATGATCCCATGGGGGACCTTCTACTATACCATGATGCCCTTCAGGCTCAAGACTGCTGGAGCAACCTACCAGCGAGCCATGACTTACATTTTTAGTGACTACATCCTGGAAACATTAAACGACTATGTGGATGATATAGCAGTCAAGTCCAAGGAGGCAGTTGATCACCCATGTGATCTAGGGGTAGTCCTCAAATGCTATTAAATGCATGACTTACGCCTCAATCCTAAGAAGTGTGTCTTCGGGGTGAAAACTGGACACATGTTAGGGTTTGTAGTATCGGAGGTCGAAATATGGATGGATCCTGACAAAGTCATGGCCATCGTCAACCTAGCGCCTCCCACAAACCTTAAGGAGTTACATGGTTTACAAGGTAGATTGCAATTCATTCGAAGGTTTATAGCAAGGTTGACTGACAAGTTATACCTCATGCAACATCTTCTAAAGAAGGGAGTTAACTTCAAATGGACAATCCAGTGTCAACAAGCCTTCGACAACCTAAAGAAGGAACTCCCACACCTCCCGACTATGCATCCACCACAAAGGGATAAACCCTTCTTTATCTACCTCGCCACCTCTGACACATTTTTTGCAGCACTACTACATTAGAAACAAGATGGAGGTTCTGAGATACCAGTGTATTATCTAAGTCATGCTCTAATAGTGCATGAGGCAAAATACAACGAAGTGGAGAGGAATTGCCTGGCCCTAGTGTTCGCACTAAAAAAGTGGCGGCATTACCCATTTTGCAGTACAACCAACATCATTTGCAAAAGCAATATACTTTGGGCTATCATTAAAAACTTATACAAAAGTAGCAAGATATCCCGATGGAAGGCAATAATCACAGAGTTCAATTTACGCTATGTAAGTCAATCATCGAAAAAGGGTCAAGCCATAGCGACCCAAATCACGGCCTCACCAATCAATGACCAGGCAACCATAGACCCTGAATTCCCAGACGAATACATTAGCAATGTCCACATCGTCCCATCATATTTTGAAGCCATCTTACATTTTGACAGTGCCTCAACCATGTGACGAGGTAGCGCCACTACCATAATCATGTTCCCCTCTAGGGAAATGCATCCATCCGCTTATCAATTTACATTCCCTTGCACCAGCAACATGGCAAAATATGAGGGGCTACTCAGAGGCCTCTTAACTGCTTGAGCATTGCACATACAACACCTGGTAATCTGTGGAGATTCACAACTGGTCGTGAATCAAATCACCAAGGTCTACGCCTATAAAGCTACACACCTACAACCCTATTGCGATCTAGCAAAAATCCTGCTTAAGTAATTTGCAACCACAGATGTGCAACATGTTCCATGCAACGAGAACACCATGGCAGATGCCTTAGCTACCCTTGTGTTAAACCTACCAACCTTGATTATAGAATGTGTAGAGCCTATCACTCAAATGGAACATGTGGCATCTGTCAGTGTTGCGGGTACCCAGGAGTGGTATGCCAACATTAAAACTTATCTACAGCATGGTGAACCCCCCTATGGATTGACATTTGCCTAGAGAGATGCAATCCGTAAGCATGCGTGGCAATACATGCTCATGGGAAATAACGTCTTATGCCAACATTCCTACGATAGGATATTGCTGGCATGCATGGGTGGCGAGCAGGTGTTGAAGGTAGTTAATGAAGTTCATGCGGGGCTGTGCAGTGGGCACATAGCACCCAGGGCTATGGCTACCAAAATCAAATGCCTAGGGTACTATTGGCCCCACATGGAGCGTGACTGCCTATCAAAAGTCAAGACATGTGACACATGCTAGAGATATGCAAATCTCATACACATCTCGCCTATAGACCTACACCCAATGCAAATCACATGGCCCTTCCAACGATGGCGATTAGACCTCATAGGGCCTATCATGCCTAACTCCTCTGCAGGGCATAGCTTCATTATCACTGCCACTGAGTGTTTTACCAAGTGGGTGGAAGCCATTTCCCTAAGGAAGACGATGTCTTAGAAAATTTTCCATTTCATCCTCGACAACATCATAACAAGGTTTGGGCTTCCAATGACTATTGTGATAAAAAATGGACCACAGTTCAGCAGTGTGGAAACCTAAACCTTCTATAGCAATCTAGGCATTAAACAATCATTTTCTTCCCCTTATTATCTGTAGGAAAACTGGTAGGTATAGGCTACAAATAAGTCCATCATCAACTTGCTGAAGCGGATGTTTAACAACAGCAAGAGGCAGTGGCACAAACAAATCCTCTATGTCCTATGGGCCTACTGAATGACATGCAGAACTGTAACAAGTAAGACCCCTTATAGTCTTGTTTGTAGATCTGAAGTTGTATTGCCTCTTGAGTTGCAGGTAACATCACTCTAGATGATCCTTGCTGATGTCGTGAGTGAAGCCTAGAACAATGAGTCACAAACCATCGACCTTGACTCAGTGGAGGAGGAGCATGCACAGACGCTGAGATGCATCGAGAACTACCAAAGCTAATAGTAGCAGAAGGGAGACCTCATCCTCAAGGCCATCCATGAGCACATGAGCAAATTCTTAGCCAACTGGGAAGGTCCTTACGTGGTTACTAAAGCCTTCAAAAATGTAGCCTTCAATATGGCGGACATGGACGACAATGAGTTTGCCAACCCGGTGAATCACTTGTATCTCAAGCCGTACTATGTCTGAAGCACAACAACAACAACGAGCACCATCTACTATGATGATAAACTGGGAATGACACCGAGTAGCATCTGTAATGATGATAAACTAGTAGCATTGAGCAACACCTGCTACGATGTTAAACTGGAAAAAACCATCCACTACGATGTAAAACTAGCACTGCTAGTCCACTATGACTATAAATTGGCACTGCTCATCCACTACGATGTTAAACTAGCATGTACGGTCCATTGGGATCTTAATCTAGTGTAGCGGTCTGCTAGGACCTTCAAGCAGCACATGGTCTACCAAGACCTTAAATTGGGTTTGTGTCACATCCCCAGCGTGCACCTACGTTGAGTACGCATCATACGAGCATGCACGATGCTAACGTGTGGGTGGGATGTCACAGCTCCAGAATGCAGTTCATGATGCAATGAGAATGTGGTCTAGGACACACGTAACGCCACCATCCTTGGCATCATGATGACCCTCCAAAGATGTCGTATGGAATTATACTGGCCCTCTAAACCTACCATTGCCACGGCCCACCACGCTGATGGTAGTTCCTGGGCTAGTTCCCATAGCTAGAGTTTCAGCAATATTATGGCCTAGCCACAATATTGTTACTCTCCAAGCCCCTTGCCAACACCTCAGCTCACATGACGTTTAGCTATGTGGTAGCTGATCCCACAGCTGAACTGAGAGAACATGCCTTTGGTAGGGATTCCAGAGCATCTGCACCTATAGCAACTCTCGGCACCTTGGAGGCTATCCCCTCCATGCCAGTGCTACCAAGGCCGCTACTGGCCATCCTACTTTGGACATCGCACACTGGCGATGATACCCAATAGCTTCAACAATGCCAGTAGCTAGCAAGACCTTTTCCCCTGTAGGCACATCTTTCTACAGTAGCAAATGCTACAACATTGCAAAGAGAGTGCCTCAACTAGCTTAGCTACTTCAGAGTGCAAGTTCCATGACGTGCATAACACAACTCTCCATATGGAAAGCATTTGTAGGAAGGTCAAAACGCTTCATGGATGTAACACAACTCATCCAGTGAAGGAAACAACTATCCTACAAGGGGTTGAAGAATAGCGCCAGCCAAAGATGAAAACGCGAACGAGTCCCTCACGAGCATTCCGATGAGGGACTCTACTAAACATCATCTTTGCTCTCTGCCTTAACCTCTGCAAAACCAATGCAACACTCTCAAGTGCAGCCAAGCGACGTCTTGACACTCACCAAGTGACAACATCAACATTTTGTCTGCTGTGGTATTTTGTATTCTTTGTCAATGTCTATCGAGCCTATCTTATAGACGTCGACAAAGAGGAGCCAATGAAACACCCCAAAAAATTCAAAGTCATTCTTTCTTCACCAGGCCTTGCAATTCATGCAAGCACCATAGTAGTTCTTCATGAGGAGAATGTTCTGAGTTAAGGCTAGCTAGTTCGGCAAATTTTCTACTTTAGGTGTAAACGGGCTCTACCGGTCATCCTACCTATCCACCTAAGTAGCCTACCCAGCTGACAGCCTTCTTAGAACGATGCGGGGAGTTGGCAGCAACATTCTAGATGTGCAAAAATTTTAACAAGTTTTCTAAGTCATGAAGTCTGCTACACTACACTATGCCTCGCTATGTAGTGTAGCAAGCTCCAGAAGATGATTGCAGAATGGAGTGCTATGCTACGCTATGCCACGTGACATAGCGTAGCATGGAAACAGCTTCACAACCAATCCCCACACCAAATTTCAAGTCCTTCAACAATGTTCCTTTCCATCAGGAAGCAGCGGACCATGTCTATTGCTATGCTACGTTGAGCTACATGGTGCAACGAGGCGTAGCAATCCTGCAAAAGATACAGAAGGTAGCTCAAAGGGCAGAAACAACAAAGTTCGCAAGTCTTGCATCGTAGGAAGCAAAGTTTGCAAACTGGAAAAGCTTTCGTGACTAAGACCAGTTGCTACGCTATGCTATGCTACGTAGCATAGCATAGCATAGTAAGCATGCAACACACATATAGTAGAACACGCGACAAGATGCTATGCTACGCTAAGCATGCTACGCTACAAAGCATAGTAAGGCATGTAGGTGGTTGTGCGACATCAATGCACTTCACCTAATAGGACCATTGACACATGTCTCTAGATGCTGACGATACAATTACGATGTGGCAAGCTCATAGTTACAGCATAACAAGCTCACATTACAATGGTCATGCAGGTCCAACAGTCATACATGGCATGTGCGACATCAGCAAGTCAACGTGGGCCTGGGGCACATGGCATCCAAACTGCCCTTTTTGCATGCCATTTAGCCCTATAAATACCCTGATGAGCAAAGCTCAAAGGGTTGGTTGGTTGGTTGGTTGGACTATCTCTAAAAGTTCAAAAAAGCAAGCATCATAAGATTGAGAACTTAGCATTGTAAGCTTTTTGTTTGACACTGCAAACAGTTAGCATATTTAGCTAACATTTTGTTCTGTCTCCCTTTCTACCATCTTGGTAGAATCCCTATATTATTAGCACCCAAGTCCATGCCCAAGCACACAACCTGTTTTTATCTACACATCTTGGTTACTCTTGGGATCTCTACACTCTGCCACACTGTGCAACCGACTGTATCCACCTGGACAGAGCAAACGTGTAGCTTTGGAGCGATGCATTTTTCTAACTGTGCTTTACTTTGTTTCCTTCTTATTGTCGTGTTTTGTACTATTTTTTCTGCTTTATTTACTTTCAAGCATTACTTTCACATTTTCATTCCTGTTTCCAAATTTGAAGTTGCAAAAGGCTATATAGATGCTGATTAAGTCCCTGTCTGATTGACTAGACCATTCAGGTCACCTTGTATCCACACATACCCATCATGGCCCTCTCGCGGGTATGGGGTCGAAACTGTCGTGGCTATCAACCCCTCAGTGTTTTCCAGCCATCGACGTTTTCGGTCGCTACAGGCATTTCTTAGAATGATTTTTGGACCCACTTGGTTGGAAGTATGATTACAAGCTTATAGCCCTTGTAGCATTTTGTTAATGTAGCTATGGGAGAAGTTTTCCTACATAGATGAAGTAGGAGGTAACTAGGTAGAGGGTGGAGGGATATGTGCTGATGAATGTAGAGGATGATATGGATATGGATTCTCCCCCTAAGTAGATGATAAATGGTTTCAATGATATTCTAGGGGATAAAAATGATCTTGAAATGAAGCATGAGTTACAAAGCTTCGTGGAGAAATAGGTTTCTTAACATAGTACCCATCAGGCTCTAATTGCCCATAAGGGTACTACTACCTTGGTAGTGGCATCCCCCATGACTGTGGTTACTACCACTACTAGTATTCCTCATACAGTTGTGGTGGCACTCTACTTGGATAATACGTCTATTTTTGCTAGTAGAACTACCTTGGATTGCCTTAAGGATAAGGCAATCTTCTAAGTTCTTGCTTCTTTGATAGTTGTGGATTTAGTGTGTACATCCTAGAGTCTTATAAGTGTAACATCATAGGATAACATCCCTTAGTGATGAGTGTCGAGGCACCCCTACACTCAACCATACAAATACGAGTGTTACACGCGTGATCTAGTCGAACTCCGTAGATAGACTAGTTTTGGTATTTAGATCGTTATCCTTAGATCAAAATTTGCTATCCTCCCACCTGGACTAGTATTAGCTTTGTCACATATGATTTAGTCCAAAGTGAGGTGTATGATGTGTTCCTAATCTAATGTTACTCCTGAAGACGATGGAAGATAATATTAACTAAGCTAGGAGAGAAGGGTGAGAGAGAATCTAGCTAGCCTAAGTGCAATGAGCATCCATTCCTTGATTATCCATACACATCTTAGACTTTGTGCATGACTACCACTGGGATTACCAAGTGCAGATCCTAGGTACACTGTTGGATTACCAAGTAGTCACACTTAAATGCTCATAATCAAGTCGTACTCATTCTAAGTTTAACAGGAGTTTAAGGGTGAGAGATATTAAGTAAGAAAGTAGTAAATAACAATTAATTAAATGATTAATTAAACTAAGTGAATGCTGTAATGATGAAGTAATCTCAATCTTTATTTTCGATCATGTGCATGTCCAAGTACGTCACACTTGAATAAAGGATGTCGTACAATTACAATCATCACACTGCGGGCATGCACTGGGAGAAAGGGTTCATAGGAAAAACTGATTAAAAGTCCCCACTTTAACACTAAGAGCTAAAATAAAAAATTAACACACACATTCTAATCTACCCGCCTCTTATTTATAGATGAGGAGATAGGCTACGATATCACATACATGATATCGCGTCTAGGCTACGATATCATGTACGTGATATCGCGTCGTCAGTGATATTGCGGATGTGATATCATGAGTGCAATATCATGGGTACGATATTGTGGCTATCAGCAAATTCATGACTCATCATACCCCCATGACTGAATGAAAACTCATCCTTGAGTTTAAGTGAAAACAAGCTCCATTGATTACACAGTGGATGGGTATGGGATTATTGACTGGCTAAAATGGATTCATGTCGCAGTGTGGAGTTAGAAAAAAACTGAGACATAACACAAAAGAAAATCCTATGATTACAAAATTGGATGGAACTCATGTAGTTCATGGTGGTGGTGGCTCCTCCATGGGTGTCTTTCCCTCTTCTTGTGCTCTAGGTCTTGGAATTTGATGGTGTCGACGTATGGCCTGGAGTTTCTCCTCTTGTAAGGCCTTGAGTGCCTTGGCATGCACGTAAGCTTGTGCTTGTGCCATAGAGGCATCCCAATCAGCCTTCTCTTTTTCTTCTCCCACCCTTTTATTCTCTATCAATAGTTTATTAAGTTTCTTGATTTTGAAAGTATCCAGCTAGTTATGAGAAACCTTTGGCCTTATATTTGGAAGGTTTAATACTTTTGAAATGGCTTGAACAAAGAAATCAATAGTCACACCACAATTGTTAACCATGGTGCCTTATTTTTTATTGTGCCAAAATTGGTATGTTTCCCTTAAGTACCAGGCACCGCTTTTAGAGAGGGTAGGCTATAATGGGGACCCTTTGAGGTGATCCCTAATTGCCTCTAGAGAAAATTCTACAAAAGATTCGAAGTTCAATTCCACAATCACCATAGTGAATGTGGACTTTTCGTGGATGGCCTGAACACAATCTTGGGGAAACGTGAGATGTTGTCCCTATTTAAGTGTTGCAGCTACTCCTCCTTCTACCTTTCCAGACTATATAGTAGGAGGGTCCTCTTGATGAATACTGAATGATTGTTCCTCCTATTCTACATGTTGTCTGGCAGGGACTTGTCTTCCACCTCTCCTAGGTCGTTTGCTTCCACCTTGAGTAGGACCTTACTTTTGTCCACGTTTCGGGGCCATCTGCAATCACATGGGGCCAAGAATTAGTAAGGTTGTTTTTGAAATTAATTTATACTTTAGTGATTACCTTAATTAATTAATTTTTTTATCTTCATGTGATCTTGCCTGAAAGATTGTAATAATGAGTCCTTTTTACTTAGGTGGTTTCCAATTTTAATCTCCTAGTATACATAAAGGATTAAATGATTTTTTGGCACATTTTATTCTTAATTTACAACTAATTACCCTTAATAATGTCCTTTGGGCAATCATTAATTCCAAAAATGTTAGGTGCTACTTGGTAGGTGTCCCTTCCCCATGACTAAGCTGAACACTCCAAGTTCAAGTAGGTTCAAATGGAATGAAAATAGGAGTACTAGCGAGCGAGTTATAGATATGAAAGCAAGGAATGCACAATCGCAAGTTGTAGAGAGGAATTTGAAAAGCTTCCCCTATGTGAATAGTTGCAAATGATGTTGATTAGCACAGGGGGGTCACGTATATATATTTTCGTCGAAGTTAGGACACTTATTGAATGTATCAAATTTTTAATATTTCTTTGAAATTAAATAATGTAAAATAAGGACATAAGGACAATTGTTAAAGGGTTCCAAGGTAATTCAACTAGTTCTAAAGGCATGAAAATTATAATGGTGTGGAATTTATCAATAAGGATTTCAGATGGTAGAGAAAAAGGCTATGTGATGATTCATAGGAACGTTGAATTAGAGGGATAGTAATAAGGGAAAGAAATTTATTGGAAATATGCTAAGGGTAGTGAATGGTGTGTGGAAGATGGGTTATGAGTGTAAATTACAAAAATTACGCAAATGGATCCTCCCCAATGTAGGTTCCAACCTTTAATGCCCTTGCATAACCACACTTAAAAGTGTCCGTGGGCACTAGAAGGGTTAAATGTAATCCAAAATGATTCCACAACACACACACATGTAAATATCATCAAGATTAGGTAAGAATTCTATGTTACACATGACACGAGCTACAATTACCCGAACAGTGAGATGAGACGAACTATAGAAGGGATTGTAGAGATTGGGACACGAGGTAATTGACCCAGGGCATAGTGAATCCTGCATGTAAAGCATGATTAAGGTGTCATTAACCCATCATTCCAAGATTAGGACCAAGCCCATTCCTTTGATCAGTGACACTGAATTGGTTCATCCCATGATTAGCGACAATGAGAGTACTAGAACAACAACGCATATGATCACTTGGCATTTTGTTCAAGGGAGGAGTGTGTACATCCTAGAGTCTTATAAGTGTAACACCATAGGATACCATCCCTTAGTGATGAGTGGCAAGGTATCCCTACACTCAACCATACGAATATGAGTGTTACACACGCGATCCGGTCAAACTCTATAGACGGACTAGTTGTGGTATCTAGATGGTTATTCTTAGGTCACAGTTCACTGTCTTCCCACCTGGACTAGTATTAGCTTTTTCACGTATGGTTTAGTCCAAAGTGAGGTGTATGATGTGTTCCTAATCTAATGCTACTCCTGAAGACAATGAAAGATAATATTAACTAAGCTAGGAGAGAAGGGTGAGAGAGAATCTAGCTAGCCTAAGTGCGATGAGCATCCGTTCCTCAATTATCCATACACATATTGGACTTTGTGCATGACTACCATAGGGTTTACCAAGCGCAGATCCTAGATATGCTACTAGGTTACCAAGTAGTCACACTTAAATTCTCGTAATCAAGTTGTACTTATTCTGCGTTTAATAGGAGTTTAAAGGTGAGAGATAGTAACTAAGAAAGCAGTAAATAAAAATTAATTAAATGATTAATTAAACTAAGTGAATGTTTCAATGATGAAGTAATCTCGATCTTTATTGTTGGGCATGTGAGTGTCCAAGTACATCACACTTGAATAAAGAATGCCGTACAATTACAGTCATCACACTGTGGGCATGCACTGGGAGAAAGGGTTGAGAGGAAAAACTGATAGAAAGTCCCTACTTTAACACTAAGAGCTAAAATCAAAACTTAACACACACACTCTAATCTTCCTACCTCTTATTTATAGATGAGGAGACAAGTTGTGATATCATGTACATGATATCATGTCATCAGTGATATTGCGGATGCGATATCGTGGGTGTGATATCATGGGTGTGATATCATGGGTGTGATATCGTGGCTGTCAATAAATTCATGACTCATCACTTAGGATGTTCATATTGATAGATTTCACAACTAGTATCATCTTCAGAGTCTATCTCGACAACTTCTTCTATTGCAGCAACCTTTCCCTTACCTCTCTAGTAACCATGTTTAGCTTCTTTTTGTCTCCTCCATTCACGATCACTATTCTCTTCTTTGGATGCTTCTGCAAATTTCATAACCACTTGGAATTCATCATCCAAAGAGTCCCATAATTTGTTAACCTTTTCCAAAATATCAAAAACAAATTTTTGTATAGGTAAGGTCTTTCTGTTTACCACTTCATCAAGTGGTGCATCCTCCTCTTTACAAAATTAAACCTCTCTTTTTCTGATGGAAGCATCCCTATTATACTCATTTGCACTTTCCTTTTTTTACAATTTGTCTTCTTCTTTTGCTACCTACTCTATCAACCTTTGGATATAATGAGCTCCTTTTTTAGATAATCTTCCTTGGGTGTAAACGCCAAGAGTTCTTCTAGTTTCAACTCTAAGCCCATCTATGATATGGTGAAGTTGTTCCCTCTAAGAATAACCATGGCCAAGGTATCAATGTAAGAGAGAATTGTATCTATCCATGGTAGCATCCAAGGGTTCATGTGTTTCCTATTTTTAGCCTTGGATTTACCTTCTTAGAGTGGACATTCTAGAGTACATTTGGTATTTTTCATTAAATAAATCAAACATTGTGGATAGATTCTGGCTCTAAGGACTAGTACCAGCTTTTAGCTTCCTTGATGAGTTTCTTGAGGAAGCGTTTGAGTTTCTACCAATCATTTTCAATGTTTTGTAAGGCATAGGCATCATGGAAAGCCTGGAGATGTGTTTGTGGATCAAAATTGTATCCCCTCCTCAAATCTTGGGATATTGTTCATATCTAAGCACTTGATCTGACTATCTTTCATATGCCTAGTTGGAATCTTTACTGCCTTTGCAATGTTAAGCATGCTTTGAGTCATCAATAGAGGCTCATGATTATCATTATTTTGTTGTCTATAATGATGTCCTCTATTACCCTAACGTTCTTGGTGGGTTCTGTGGTCATTATTGTCTTGTTGATCACCTTTGTCATGATTATTTCTATGATGGCTTCTATGAGAACCAGTAGATGAAGAGGAATGTTCAGAATCAAATGAGGAGGATGAAGAGAAAGGTGGATTGCCACTATTATCATGGTGTCTACCATCACGTTTTCACTCACAACCACCATCCTTAGATCCCTTGCCATCATGATGTTTACCTAAGTCCTTACCTTTACTATCACTTTTTCTAAACCTAGTTTATGAATAATGGATCATAGGTTCAAGGCCACACCCTCATTACCAATAACAATGGGTAGAGAATCTTCATGTTGGGAACCCTCAAGAGAAAGATCCTCATTGTCAATTCATTTTAGCAAGAACAAGGAATTAGAGAAATGTTTCATCTTTACAAGTTCACATTGCTTCTCTTGGTATCAATCTCACCTACGTTGTTTTTGTGGGATGATAGTATTGATTGCCAAAGCCATCCATAATGTATCCCTCTTGAAGATTTAAGATGTCTAACTTTTGAAGAGTTTGAATTAGCATCCCAAGCATAGATTGATTAGGAGGCAATATAATATTTCCCATCATGTCTCACCACTACATCTATTTATCTTGATGCAATATGAAAGTGATGTCAGGTACATACTCATTAGGATGAGTATATATCACCCTACATTCTTGAGGGATAAGTAGTTTTACATCCTCATTCCTACAAGAAGAAGAAGATATTTTTCAATATGAAATAAAACTTCTATGTTCTTTTTATAATTCTATGTTTAGCAGGAATGATATGGACCTTGAGATTCATACAACAATATTAATGGTATTTACTAGACCTACATAGTGCATGTTTCAAACAAACTGAGTCCCTAGTAATGGTGCCAATGATTAGTAGTGAAGGTACCCCTACACTGAACCATACAAATCATGAGGTGTTCACACATGATCCAGCCAAATACCAAGGACTTTATGTTCTTCGGTACACTAGTCATCTAGGTAGTGAACCTTGCCTTAAGGTCATTCATTATTTTCCCAATTACAATTGTAATGTACATGGTATGGTCAAGTGTAACCAAGGTATATGATATATATTAATTTTATGGTTTTATGTTTTTAGGATTTGTGATGTTAAAATATAAAGATAAGATGATTTAATACTCCTACGATATAATTAATTAACTAATATCTAACTAGTCGTAACATAAGCATCTAGTCCCACTTACTATACACATCCTACATCACATATCCATTGCTAGGATTACCAAGTGCTATGCTACTAGGTGAACTAAGTAATAATGCTACTAGGATTCCCAAGAAAATATGTGTTTACGCTTGAAGTGGTCATACTTATGTTCTTAACCTATTTAGCTTACTTAATTGATTGATCGCTCAAAACGTAATTTAGTTTAATTAATTTGATAATTAATGAAAATAATGAATACATAAATTAATCATTAATCCAATCCAAGTGCTACAAGGTTTGATTAAGAAGCTCATCTTTATTTCCATTCACACTGCTATGTTTAGGTACAATAGTGCTTGAATAAAGATCCATACACTTTCTGACTCTTGTTGTGGGCACTTAGAGAAATATTCAAACTCTCAAATAGACAAACTACAAGAGATATACTACTATGAAAAGAATTATATATCATAAATGTAGCTGGTGAGCTCATATTTATAGTTTTTGTCCTACAGCTATGTCAATAGGGCCTTCTCAATGTAGCAAACGCTACGTTGACATGGCCCCGTTGATGGGGCACACCATGTAAACGGGGCCTCATTGATGAGGCTGCATCAATGAGGGCCCATCAATGTGACTCTTTGACATTCATTAGGTACTTAAAATGATACATTCTCAACATACAAAAGGTCAGCATGAGCCATTAAATCCTTAACATAGTGCTCACAAGTAATTTTATATAACATATAAAGTTCAAGAGCTTTCATCAATAAAGGTCATCTTTAGGTAAGGATTTTAAAGATTGATAAATAAATATCTTCTTTTACTTTCAAAATTTTACGAAATGAACATGCTCTTCCTTGCTTGTTTTTTTGATATAGGTGCTAGAGATTGGAAGCTTGCAATTATGATATCATATCTTTGAGAACATCACTCAAGACTCCCCATACACTGATAATCCCCCTACATATATGATCCATATTTTAAAACATATATTGTAATTCATCCATTGGAATCTATAATAGACATCTTGAAGACATAGTAGGCATCTTGTATGTAGTTGAGACATCTATCTATAAGAGTAGATGTCTATCCTACAAGGGCCAAAAATAAAGATGCTCATTTTGAGGTCTAGAACCTCTAGACACCTCCACAAGAGGAAAAAACACCTTGACATCACAAAAAAATTCAACACAAGAAAATACACATAACATCATCCATAATTTGAGAATTACACAAGGGTTGGGTGATGTCTCCATAAATATGGAGCACCATATCAAGATCAAGTTTGGAGACTCTTGAAAGTAAGACCTCCCATTAGTTATGTCAAATAATTCATATGCTCAAGGAATTACTTTTGAAATGTTGCTTTTCTCAGAAGATATATGAATTACATTAAACATTCCAATTTGAATGCTTCAATTACCATACAACAAATTTTTTTAAAAAAATAATCAAACTTTATGATTTCACTTGGAAACAATAATGCTATAGCTTAATTAAGAGTTTGAAGCACAAGACATATATGTTCAAATAGTCATAAACATTAAAAAAATAGATTTTGATCCATGAATTACAATTAAGATCATTAAAACACTTGTAAATCATTATATTCTAGTTAAGAGCATGATTTATTAACGTAGTTTAAAAGTAGCACAAGAAGAATATTATAGTATAGTATAGCTTCAAAAATTTGTAAGATCAAGTGGAAATTTCTTTGGATTTTCAAAACTTTCATTGAATCATAAAAATACTAATATAGTTTAATCTCATCAAGTCAAGGAATAATGATTATAACTATACTTACTATAACTTATCTTGCTTATTGATGGAGGTCAAGATGTCTAAGGAGATTGGAATTGAGGTTCTTCTTTTGAATTTTCTTCTTTCATACCAATTTCATTTATTTCTAATGTCTTTCTTACTTTCAAAAAATGTTTTGGAGTTATTTCACTTTATTCTTTTCACTTGGTTCTCCATAACATTTTATTCTCTTCATCCTTTTGATTTTTTCTCCATTTCTTTTTGTCCTACAATATTTCCTTTCTAGGTGCATTTGGGAAAGACCAAGGAGTCTTATGATATGACTAGGTGTTCATATGATAAAACTTTAAATTGAAATTCCATTGCTTATGTCCAAATATATTATAGTAAAAACATCTAAACATTGGAGTTACCTTTTGCTTACCTATAATGTTAGTGGTTACCTCAATCTTTGAAGTGCTTTCTTGTTCAAATGAGGTTGTTGTAGATGCTTGTTCCTACTGACAACATCCTAGATTACTTTTATTATTTGGACTTCTTCCCTATCTAAGAATTATTCAAAGAGATCCCTTTCCTCTGATGATTATCTCATTTATAAGTTTAGTATCTACAAGTTCTTCCTTAATCTGCACATAAGATAGGGTTAGCTTTTTATTCTTAGCCCTTAGGTTTGCAGTTTCTTTTGTGATAAAATCTTTGTATTTAATAAAGAATATCTTGATCTTTGGTTTTTAGTTTCTTATTCAACTTTATACATAGATTTTGAAAATATAGAATTTCATTACACAAAAGGTCATACATTTCTTCATCAGTCTCCATTATTTTATCCTCATCATCAGATATGATAGCATCATCATATGTGAGACCCATACATATGACATGTGTATCTTTTGAAGTGTAATCTATGGATTTTTGAACTTATAAAGGTGGACAAGATGAATAAGTTTTCTAAATTAAACTTCTATGAAATAAAGAACACAAAAATTTACATGGTTTCCCAACTTTGGTACTTTACAATCGAAGGGTAGATTACAAGCACACCTCTGGACTTTGTTGATCTCAAAATGTAGTTGAAGGGTCCACACCATGTATTATCTTCAAGCCCTACTTCAGAATGTTATATCATAGCACCAATCACTCAACCCCGCAAGGTCCTATCAAGCTTGGAAATGTGGTTTCAAGGCTTCCACAACCTTTACAATCTTGATCTCTGCACTAGAGTGTTATACCATAGTACCAACAACTTAATTTTGTAGGATCTTGACAACCTTAAGCACATCAACCCCACAAGGCAACAAGAACAAGAATTACAAGGGACAATTGTAACTTAGTTTGCTGATCCTTGTATAGTTAGGTACAACACACTTTACAATGCCAAAATGATAAAAAAATGAGGAGCAATAGAGAATTCAATGAATACAAATGATTGTACAATGAATATAATAAGGCTTGCACATTTCCCAATGCACATCAAGTCTTTTTTATAGTTTCCATAATGGTCAATAATGGTTGTGGGAGATGTCTATCTTATGCTTAAGAAGTCTTTCTAAATTTTCCTTCAATATTGAAAAGATGTCTTTATTTTATGAAAGGCACCTTTTTAAAGTCTCCATTCTATAAGACATCTTTCTGAACTTAGTCTAGATTCTGTAAAGATGTTTTTTCCTTATGAAAGATATCTTTGTTTGAGAAAGATGTCTTATTAGTTTTGAAGATGTCTTTGTTTGAGTTCACTCCAATTCTGCCAAAACATCTAGTGCTTCCTAGAGACAAATTTCTTCATCTTCCTTTATCTTTTGAATGCATTGTTCCTTGTCCATAGTCTTGATCTTCTATATGCTTTGATGGTGATAAATTTGCTTGTACAACATTTATTCCTTGTCCATGTTCTTTAGATATTCATTTGAAGATCATGTGGGTTCCATCCTCCTTTGAGCTCTAAGATAGTTTGTTCCTTGTCCTGTTTAGCTCATTTTGATTTCCCATCTACGTAGTACTACAAACACTATAATCACACAACCATGCAAACAACCTTTTCCATTTTACTTAACATTTTGGACATACCAAAAAACACCAAAAGGTCCATAATATCTCCCTTTTTGATATTGTTCAAAACTTAAGAAAATGGGTTAGTGATCATACAATTATAACCATACTCCTCTCCTCATTTTTAAATAGTAGCAAAAAGGATAAAGTGCTCAAACTTGGTTAGAAAAGATATAAAAGAACAATAATATCCTGATAAGATGTAGAGCCAATTAGCACTCATAATCCTAAAAAGATATAGTAAGCATGTATTTCTCAAGTCCATGAAAATGTGCCCCAAATTTGGCAAGAGAAAAACTAAACCTTCCAATCAAAATTCAACCTTGAAGTAAGCAAAGTTTATGAAAATTAAGGGACCTTTCTATAAAATAATAAGACATTAGTAGTGCATGGTTCTTGGAATGTTCATATATTTTCTATCTTTGTAAAACATTAGCAAATCGGCATATCTTTATGGTGAGGTAAATGTAGCCATACAATGTCATAATGGAAAACCATTGATGTTAGATTCAATAGTTAGGAAAACAAGACATGGATAATTTTTCATAAAGTTATTACTCAAAATTTAGTAAGGAATGTACTGCATCTTTTACTTAAGGTGTGATTGTGGAAATTGAGAACTGCTCTTTTCAGGTCAACATAAGGAGCTACAATTAATTCAATGAGGATCATGAACATTCAATTCCAAGGGTCAAAGATAGAAAAAGTAGGAACAAGCATCTTACCTAGTTGTCTCATTCAAAGCTTGCATTATTATACTCAACTAGAAATTTGGAAATTTCCATGACAACAAGGAAGCTATGAGTGAGACATGCATATTCTGTTGTTTGTTCAAGTTAATGCAACATCCATTACCATTGATCAAAAATAAAACATGTTGATTAATATACATTCATATACTTCTTGAATTTCTCTACTAATGTAAATATGATCAAGTAAAAATAAAATTTAACATAAAATACCAAAGATAGAGCATGTAGATACTTTTCCAAAGAAGGAATGATCATAGTCATATTCAAAACATCAACTATTTGCAAAAATAGGTACTTTTTGTTTTAGCTTATGATTAAATATTGAATAAGGGGCTGTTAATTCAAAACAAGGGGGATTGACACAAAAATTGATGTTAAAGATCTAAGATAAAAAAAGAATTTATCTAATAGAAACAATTGTTTGATGGTAGCTTGTATTTCTAGATTCAACCAAAAAGAGATCATCAATAGAATATTTAAGCTATGAGAAAAATATGCATATTTTCCTTTTTGTACAAGACAACAAACATAATCATTTAAAAAGAACTAAGTATTCATATATTGTTAAATACCCTTTAAAGTCCTCATATGCAACAAATACAACCATTTAAGATTTTGCCATCTAATTTAGCATGAAATACCTCTTGAAGTCCTTTTCTTGCTCATTGTGGTTCTTATCCATAGTCTCTAAGGACTTCCCCTACATTGGTGGCCTCCAAGATGATTGAGGAGTACGCTTCCCCTAAATAATTGTTGCTTGTCTTAAGCCTTTATGAAAATGTCACAAATACATTATAATTGTATATCAATGTTAAGCGTATTTGTGGAGATCTAGGTTTTCAACCAATAGTATTGATAAATTTTTCAGAGGTTTGTATTATCTTAGAAATGGAAAAAATATCCTAAGGACTTTGAGAATATTATCAAAATAATTTTAGAATAAGCAAGACTAAATGCAAGACAGGAAATCAAACTATAATTTCTATGAAGATTCAAGGGAATTTATTTCGAGTGCTATTATAAATCTTCATAAAACCAATTATATCAATATCATGGATGAATATAAGAAATTTTCTAGATACTTATTCCTCCATTTTTAATTTTGAAAATATGTAGATAATTTTGAACATTTCAAATACTATCCTAGCAAGCAAAGAGATAGAGACTTACCTTGACTTAACTTGCTTGCCAATGAGAAGAGAAGATTAATGGAGTTTGAAGTGAGATCTCCTATCATGAAGTACCTCATCATCCTTAGGTTTTCTTTCATTAGATCATGTGTGTAATTTCTTTATTTGTTCAGGTTCCTCGTGATAGAGTCTTGATCACTTTTTGCATTATTTTCAACACTCCACTTCCCTTCATTCTCACTTAGTACTTGCACAATTTCCTTACCAAAGCCTTTTTAACAAGACCAAGCATTAATCCTACTTTGATCATCATAGCTAAGAGCTTGCTTATTGTCACAATTTTTACACACAAAAAAAATATTATCCTTATGATAAAAATTATCAAACCTTATTGTGCTTAAGCTTGCATTTTCATGTGTTGCTTCCTTTAAGTTCTTTGGTTGATTTTTAGGAGTCTCTTATTCTTTAATATTGCTGTAGCCCTTATTTAAAGAAGTTAGTTGATGAATCTCAAATTTTTTATATAATATTTCTTCCTTCACTTTAGCATGAATAGCATCAACTTAGAAAGTACTAGTTTCTTTACCTTCCTAATCAAATGATGCAAAAGAAAATTTCTTCTTTAAATTTACAATACCTCTTATCACACTTACCATCTTGTTCAACCACAAGTGAGGAATCTTCATTGGTAAGTGCCATGCATATGAGATGTGAATATTTGGAAGAGTTGCATGCTTCTTATTCACTTTACTCACCATCATCCCAACTTGTATAAAAGTTTGTCTTTTTCAATTCCTCATCATTAGACCTATTCCTTCGCTATACCTTGCTATCACTTGAATTGATAGGACATTCGAAGGCCATATGGCCTCTTTCTTCATAAACCCAACATTCTATAGAAGAAAAATATAGATTAAAAGAATTCAAAAAATTTCTATCAGTTTTTCTACCTTTGAAGAAATTAGGTCTTTGGTATTACTAAGATGCCCCTTTGTTTGTTCTTGTAAGCAATCATTATAGTATCCTTGAGAGAAGAGCAATCTCATCTTCATTTTCCTCATCATGATCATTGACCTCCTTCTCCTTGGAGGCATTATTTAAAGTAATAGGTCTTTCTTGAATCACTCCTTAACTTGTGAGATTCATTTCATAGATGATAACAACACTTTGAAGTTTCTCAAATTTCAAAGTTGAGAAATCTCTGATTTCCTCCATGGTTTTTACCTTAGGTCTAAACTCCAGTTGAAGACTTTGGATCATTTTGATAATTATATCACTTTCAAGAAGATCCTTCCCTATTCCTCTAATTACTACAACAAGATCATTAGCTTTAGAAAAATAATCCTTAATTTTCTCACCTTCTCTTGTCTTGAGTTTATAATATATTCATTTTGTAAAACTAACAATTTTGATTGCTTAACACTAGAGGTTACTTCATAAGTAGCTTCTAAAGTTTGTCAAATTTATTTTTTTGTTTTACATCCTTCTACCCTATTAAATTCAAATTTATTTAATGCACAATGTAAACTATTTTTTTCTTTTAAATCAAACATAAAATTATCCTTTTTCTCTTGAGACCATTTGTTGTGAGGCTTGATGATGCTAGTGGTACCATAGACAGGTGGTGCATACCCTTTTAGAATTGACTCCCATATTTCAAACTCCATGGATTCAAAGAATCCTTGAATTCTAGCTTTCCAATAGGCAAATTCAAATCCATTCAACATGGATGTCTTTGTGTAAGATGTCCCCTCCATTGTTCTCTTAAAGTTGATGATGATAGAGAAGAGTACTAGGCTTTGATATGATTTTTGGATCATTGAACTTAGAAAGAAGGGAGGGGATGAATGATTTTTCCAAATTGAACCTTTAGGAAACAAAGTGAACACACAAATTGACATGGTTTTCCAACTTGAGTACACTACAATCAAAGGGTAGATTGCAAGCACACCTCCAAACTTTGCTTCTCTTAAAATGTGGTTGAAGGGTCCACACCTTGTACAATCTTCAAGCCCTACTTCAAAGTGTTGTATCACAACACCAATCACACAACCTTACAAGGTCATTTCAAGCTTGGAAATTTGGTTTCAAGGCTTTTACAAACTTTGCAATCTTGAGCTCCATATCGGAGTGTTATACCATAGCACCAACAACTCAATCTCACAAGATCTTGACAAGCTTAAGCACATCAACCCCATAGGGAAATTAGAATAATAATTACAAGGGAGATTGCAACTTAGTTTTTTGACCCTTGTAAAGTTAGGTATAACACACTTTACAATGCCAAAATGATAAAACAATGAGGAGAAATAAACAATTCAATGATTACAAATGATTGTACAATGAAAAAAACAAGGCTTGCACATTTCCCAATGCACATCAAGTCTTCATATAGCTATCGTGTCTCTAAATCCATCTCAAAACTTGTGCAATGGCTAGATAATGGTCAATAAGAGTTGTGGGTGATTTCTTTCTCATGCATGAGATATCTCTCTAGATTTGCCTTGAATATTGGAAAGATGTCTTTGTTTTATGAAAGATGTCTTTCTGAAGTCCCCATTTTGGAAGACATCTTTGTCTTTTGGAATATGTCTTTCTGAACTTGGTATGAATTTTGTAAATATATATTTTCCTTATGAAAGATGTCTTTTTCTGAGAAAGACATTTTGCTATTTCTGAAGATGTCTTTGTCTTAGTTCACTCCAATTCTGCTAAGATGTTTGGTGCTTCCTAGAGATTTCTTTCTTCATCTTCCTTTGTCTTTTGAATGCATCATTCCTTGTCCATAGTCTTGATATTCCATATGCTTTGATGATGATAAATTTACTTGTACTATATCTGATCTTTGTCCATGTTCTTTGAATATTCATGTGAAGATCATGTGGGTGACCTCCTCCTTTGAGCACTAAGATAGTTTGTTCCTTGTTCTCTTCAGCTCATCTTGATTTCCCATGTACATAATACTACAAAAATAATAACCACACAACCATTCAAGAAACCTTTTCCATTTTACTTAACATTTTAAACACACCAAAACACATCAAAAGGTCCACATCATCTACCTCTCCCTTGATTTGGTCTCCATAATCCTAGCTGATGTAGATATTACTTCTTCTTCTTTCTTCACTATACTCTTTCCTTTGTAACCTATAAGCATTGGAGCACTTGGAGTCCATAAGGCCTCTTCTAACACATATCCAACATTCCATAGAAAAAGTATGAAAATTTAAAATTTTAGATTGCTTACCTCTACTCTTACCTTTGCTACCCAAAATGCTACTAATGAGTTGAGTGCATCCATCCAAGATGAATGCCCAAGCTAGGAATCTTATGTTTTTAAAGAATTATTACATTTGATTCTTCCAACATGTAAAGGTAACCCCATTGAACATTGGTGACTTAATGTATGATCCTTCTTCCATTGTTCACTCTTGAGTTGATACACTCAAAACTAGGAGTACCAGGCTTCAATACCACTTGAAGATTGAGAACTTGGAAGGGGGGTTGAATAAGTTCCCCAATCAAATCAAGCTGTAGCCACCAAATTAGACATAAAATTTACATGGTTCCCCAACTTCGGTAATTCACACTTGAAGGTGAGATTCCTTATAGACCTATAGAATTTTCAAAAGATGATTTAGAGGACACCACAACCTTTATAAGATTTAAGATCTTCTATGGAGAGTTTTGTCATTGTCAAGTCGCTCAACATTGCAAGGTCCCAACAATCTCAAAATGTGGTTCAAACAACACCACCTTGTACAAGCTCTGAGTTCTGATCCAAAGTGTTTCATTGCTATGAAACCACTTAACCTTGCAAGATGCTAACAAGCTTAGAATATGATTTTGAGGATCCCACAACCATTACAATATCGAGCTTCACTCTAAAGAGTTTTGATGATGCAAAACCACTCAATCCTATAGGATCCCAAGAGGCTTAATACAAATTCCTTCTTGCAATAAGCACATCAACCATAAAGGTCAATAAAGAAATAAAAAGAAAAATAAGAAATGAGTGTAACTCAAATTACAAATCCTTGTACAATGGTGCATAGTTCCACTCTCAATCAAACAAATGATGTGACAATTCAAGTACACAAGTAAAACAACATAAGATAGATAATGATGACTTTGATGTTAACAATTCTTACATAATACTCAAGAATTTGAAGTCTTCTTATAGCATAGGAGTTTCCAAAAATGCCTCAAAATTCACGTAACAACCATCCATTGGCTAATGTAGATGTCTCCTTTGAGATTAGGATGTCTCTCTGAATTCCATATTATTTCTAGGGAGACATCTCCTTCATGAATGGGACATCTCTAGGAAGACATCTTCTTTCAAAAGGAGACATCTCCTATTTTTGGGAGACATCTTCCTATGAATGCACTTCTCTTAGTCAAGATGTCTTTTATTTCTTAGAGATGTCTTCTAAAATTTTGAGCTCTAGTTCTTAAGGCTTTCTTTCATTGATTTAGCTTCTTTTCAATCTATAGAGCATATTCAATTAGCTTTTAGTCTTCATACATGTCCATGTTATCATTTGTTTCCTATGAAGTCTTTGATCTTAATAAACATGCTCCCTTGAGTCCTTGTCCATAATGTAGAGTACCTATTCTTGTCCTATAAACACAACAACCATAACCAACATTCTTTGTTATTCTTTTTTCTTAAGGTTTTGTCATACCAAAAAGGTTAATAGCCATGACCACTACTCGTGGTCAATGCCACTAGTCATACCACAACTCATGATTTTATACAAAAATATGAAAAAGGATAAAAATAATAAAATAAGACCATCAAATGATTGAAAAACAATAGAAGAAATTATGTACATAGGAAAAAAATGTATAAAACTTGAAAAGAACAACATAATAACAAAAAATTGGCCAACAGACAACAACACAATGAGAGCAATCAACCTTAAGAAAATGATTGAAAACCTAGAAGATTAAAAGGACTCAAAATCTCTCAAGATCATTGAAATGCAATAGATACTATGATGAGATTATAGTAATGACATAAAAATATTAATTGAATGAGAAATATCCATGCGTGAAAACTATTAGTGCAGTTATCTCAAAAAATTCTTGAAAATCCAAAATTGGCAAATTACATAAAACTTGTAGCAAATAAGAAATGAAAAAAAGTACAAAATTACATAGTTATAATTTTGCAAAGAAAAATTATAATTCCAAAAAAAATTCACATATATTTGTAGAAATTAAACAATACCCAAACCATAACAAATATGCACAAAAACATATGGACTGACTCAAACAAGAAATGAAGGTAAGATTACTCATATGGAAAGTGAAGCACAAATCTATAACAACACATGAAACTTAGCCATAAACTCTTACTATCTAATTTTCATGAATTAGGAAAGCTTCATGTATCACCACAAGCATTTAATTTGATAGTACTTTCACATAAAAGAAATTGGATGCAAATGTACCTGGTTGAGAAAAATGTGGCATTTATTTTAATAGAAAAAAACCTAAAAAATCCATTGAGTACAACTAAAAAATTACTAAAAATAAAACATTACAAAATAAACCTACCAAAAACATATTTTAATGTATGTAACCTTCCATGATACAAAACACATGTCCAAAACTTAAACATAAAGAGTAAAGTACATACCATAAAAAATTTAATAATTAAAATTAAAAATACATGGTCACCCAAAAATCAATCATTTCATCACATGCCATGTCATGCTAATACCATAGCCTTCATGAGAATCAACCAAAAATCATCCATGGATTTTGTACACACTAGCTAGAAAATAATAATCATAAAAGTGTATAATTAAAATAATGCATAAAAATTAAAATAGAAAGCTAGAAAATCTAACTAAGAAATAACATAGACAAACATGACATAACATCCAAGCATCTCTAAGAACATAACACAAGGAGAAATATACTAACTAAAGCATCCAAAAATATAAGTGGTTATACTTAGTGTTGGAGGTGATAGTGGAATATGATTCCTATTGGTTCTATGAAACTTTTTTCCAACACAAAAATTGGCTTAAAAATGATCACAACTAAGACCACAAGTGGTAGTGAACTTATTGTATTATAGAAAACTCGTCATGATATGTCTTAGGAACAAGGACAATAACCTTAAATCATGGTACACTCTTGTTTGAAAGGCCATGAGTCATGGTTTCTTGATCATGAGTTGTAATAAGGTCATGGTTGATACATATGATGTCAAAATACTACTTTTTACCATCTTTGCAAAGTGGAAAAAACCATGAGTTATGATGGCCTTGTGGTATAATACCATAACTCATGATGAAGCATGCATGGTAGAAAAAACATTTTTTCTACAATACCACAATGTGTGGTAAGATCATAGTGTATCTCTAGGAATACCATGAATGATGGTAAATTTATGGTTAACTCATTGTGAAGCAGGGATCACTAAAATTAACCTAAAATAATTCTGAAATGGAGCAAGAATGACTTGGGACTAATAGAGAACTAAACGAATATATGTGCAATAGTAATGTTAGCATAATATGGCTTAAATTTGAGGCATTTTAATCTATTAAAAGTGTTTAGATTATTTTTAAGTAGTACTTGCTTTGATCACCATCAACGGTCTCTTAGTTCGGTCAAGAAATCCAATTTTTAGCTTGAGCTCTTTTGAGACCTATAATCACATTGAAATCACCAAGATACAATAATGGAGATTTATCTCTAGATTAGATTTTCTTCTTCTTTTCTTGATTGATACAAAGGATGAAATCAAATAGAAATAAGATTGATTTCTATTTGATTTCAAATAGAAATAAGATTGATAGAAATTCAAATGTAATTAAAATAGATATAATAATTAAAATTAAATGATTAAGATAATAAAATGGATGGAAACACTTTTATTCTTCTATTCCTTTAAAAGTTTTCTCATGTTACAATAGAGTTTAATTGAAATGCCTCATCTTTAAGGAGAGCCCATATGTGGAATAAATAAAAATGTAAGAAGGTGCTTTAGAGTACACTCAAATCTAATGTAGCTACAAATGACACCTTTAGAAGGGTATTAGATGGATATAAGGTGAGGGTTAGGTAATCCATCTTCCTTATATATTTCAAATTCAAATCTTCTTCCTCTTTTTCAAATTCAAATTTATATCATGTGACACATTATATGAAGACATGAACCCACATACATAACTCAACACAACATGTAAAATAAATATAACTCCTATACTGACATGAAAAATAAAACTAACATCAGGGAACAGAAATTAGGCTATAAAATATTAATATTCGCTTCTTTAGACTAAGATGGATTTCAATGTAATTACTCCAATCTTCAATAGTAATATTTTCATCTTGTGAGGTTGCAACCTTTTGCTGAGAAGATCAACCAATTGATCTTCACTCTTGATGAATTTTAAGGAGATGATATCTTCCTAAGCATTCTCCTTGATGAATTAGAATTTGATTTTAAGTGCATTAATTTCATGTGAAGAGCATCCTCATTGGAGAGCATGGTGGCTGATGTGTTATCACAATACAATATTATGGACTTTTCAATGATAAAATTAAGATCCTTAAATAAATTTGTAAGTCATAATACATATTAAATAAAATCATTCATTACCACATATTTATCTTCAATACTTGAGGGGCTTACACAATGTTTTTGTTTTGATTTCCAATAAGTTAGCTTCTTTCCATGGAAAATGATTAAGCCACTTGTAGATTTTCTATCCTCCAGTTCAGCATCGCATTTAGCATTACTAAAATCAAAAAACATTTCATATCCTTTTTCAAAATACAAATCAAATTCAAAAGTGCATATAATATATTTAGGAAGTTATTTCAAGGCATTTATATGATTTTGCGTTGGTTCAATCATAAGTCTACTTAAATATGAGGGGGCATATTTAATATTAATTCTTATGTGGAAATAAAACCTAAAGGATACAATAATACTCATATAGTGTGAGACATCAATGAGAGAAAATACATCATTTTTAAGAAGCTTAAGGTTGAAAGGAAAAGGAATATTTGTAGCCTTTACTAAATAACCTAAAGGGCCCTGGTTCTATGATCTAAGATAAAAGGTAATAAAGAACTTATAATAAACAAAATCTTGTGAAACTCTTAAATTCTCTCACTAATGAATATATGATACTACAATTATATAGGATTTGATCTTCCAAGAATATATTTGGAGAGATAAGCATGAATCTGGAAAATCATAGAGATGATCTTTCTCATCTCATTTAAGGATCTTCTTAGTAGGGGATGAAGTAATCATGGGATTAGATAGAAATTACATGAATAGGAAATCATCTTATTTAATATAGATTTATGGATGAGATCTATCTAATTATTTTTTGAAACATATAGTCATCATATTCCACAAAGCATTCCATGATGCTAAGAGGTTTCACTCCAAGGAATTCTTGAAAAGATTGAAGCTTTTCATAGCTCAAACTCTTGGTAAACATATTTTCCATTTGTGCTTTAGTTTCATAATGTTTCATGTTGATTATGTTATCTTGGATTAATATTTTGAGATGATGATGCTAGATATCTATGTGTTTATAATTCCCATGATGAACAAGATTATGTGCCACTGCAATAGCACTTGTGCTATCACAGTATAAACAAGCAGAAGGTTCAAGTGTATATCTCATTTTAGTGAACATGGAGTGGGTCCATATGGCCTAAGTAGAAATATTAGATGTAACTATTTATTTTGCTTTAGCTATTGAGAAGAAAACTATAGTTTTCTTCTTTGATCCCTAGGAGATAAGTGATGGACCAAAGAAAAAACAAAAACCAAAAGTTGATTTACAATCTTCAAGGTCATCCCCCTAGTCTGCATCAATGTATCCCCATATCTTGAAATTTCTATGTTGATGAAATGTGATCTCATAATCTATTGTAGTTTTTACCACTTGAAAAAATTTCTTTGTAGCTTTCCAATGTGATTCATGTAGATCTTGCATGAACTAGGAGAGGTAATTTGTAGCAAATTGGATGTCTAGATGGGTATTGGAAATATACATGAGACTAGCAATAAGGGAGTAGTATAAAGAAGGATTGAAGGATGCGGATGTATCATCCTTGGTAAGTTTTTTACGAAAGGAGAGTGATGTAGTTGAGGGACTACAATTAATCATGCCAAATTTCTCAATTAAGGATTTGAAAAATTTCATTTGGCATATGGAAATTGATTTTGGTCTTTAGATAACTTGAAAACTGAAAAAATATGACATCTTTTCTAGATCATACATTTCAAATTTATTTTTCATGGCACTAAGAAAATTATTTCCTAATGCAATTGTCCATGGAAAATAGATTAATTCATTTACATATAAACAAACAAAAATGTAATCATCACCAGATACTTTTTTCTATATAGTTGTTTGAGATTGAAGATTGAGAAGGCATTCTTGCATGAAAAATGCATGAATACATGCATACCATGCATGTAGAGCTTGCTTAAGCCCATATAATGCTTTTTGAAGTTTGTATACATGGTTCTTCTTTTCTTTTTCAATGAAACCTACTGGTTTTTTCACATAAAATTATTCATTAGGAAATCCATTGAGAAATATAGATGCTACATCCAATTGAATATCAATATCAAGAAAAATCTGCATGGATTCCATCTGTGAAATAAGAGTAAAGCTATCATTAAAATCTCTACCTTGTTTCTAGAGACATCCTTTGGTGATGAGCCAAGCCTTGAATTTTTCTAATTCATCATATTGATTACTTTTAATTTTAGACATCCATTTTAACCTAATAATAGGTTTATTAGATGGACAAGGAACAAGATTCCAAGTGTTTTTTTTGTAAATTTGTATCAACTCTTTTTCCATGGCATTAATCCAGCATTCATCCAACGTGGCTTTGTCAATGGTAAAGCATTCCATTAATCCATCATCAGTTTCCCCCATTGACATGAGAAATGCTAAAAATTCATCATCATTGGTAGTGAAGAGAGCATCTATAGTAGGTTCCATGTCCTAGGTTGGTTGTGCATTATCCTCCCGAAGGTGACTACAAGTCATACGCTGATGAAATTAGGAGTCCAACATTTGAGAGGCTAGGTGAAAGGTATCCAATTAGGATGTAGGAGGGATTTGTAGAGAATTAGTTAAAGGAGAAGTAGGTGTTCCAAGAATATTTGGCAATGGAGACATCATGGAACTAGGGGCTCTAGAGTAGATAGTAGATCAAGAGAAATTAGTGGGCCTGTACTGTGCTTTGATGAGAGAGATTTGTATAGGTGATAAATATGGAAGTGGAGGATTTGAAGAAAATTATGGATAATTCATGGAAGAAAAAATATCTTGATATTAAAAAAAGAAAGGCAAGGAGTGAATGTTGACTACTAATAAATATTAAATTGGATGATGATTGGATGTAGAAATTACCAGGAGATGATTCATACGAGAAATAATCTAGGTAGGATGAAAATGTTATTGTAGGACATTGGTGAGGTATCACTACTATATCAAATTATTTTAGTAAATAGTTTGAAATACAAGGATATGTAGTAATAGATGCACTTGGTAGAGAGAAGTTAATTTGACTATCAAATGGAGTTGAAGGTTGCTGCAGTAGAGGAGAGAAGTTAATTTGACTATCAAATGGAGTTGAAGGTTGTTGCAGTAGAGGAGAGAATGTTTGTATAGATTTTTTTGAGAAAACAATGGTTGTTCATGAAGTAGGGATGGAATATCTAGCCTTGGACCAAGAGCGTAAACTATTTGGATTCTACAAAAAATTTGGCTTCATGAAAGCACATTTTTGAAATTTACTAATTTCTTTTGTATTGTAGTCATTTTAGGTCCACTGCATAGGTGTATGAATGTCATCTTCATGAAACATTACATCTTGTGATTCCACCACCTTTTTATTTTCAAGATCATAACATCTATAACCTTTGGTGTTGGCATGGTACCCAATAAAAATGCATTGCCTTGCCTTTTGGTCTAATGTTTGCTTGTTTTGTATTGGAATTTAAACATGGCAAGCTGAACCAAAAAATTTAAAATAAGAAATATTGGGAAAATATCCATACCATAATGCATACCATGTTTTATCTTGAATTGATCTTGATGGCACCCTATTTAAATATAAATTTCTTTTGCACATGCTTCTATCCAAAAATTATTTTCTAAACTTCAAATTTAAAGAAAACACCTTGCCATTTCAACCAAAGTCCTATTTTTCCTCTCTACCATTCCATTTTGTTGAGGAGTAAATGATGTGGTAGTTTGATGAATAATCCCATTTTTGTTGCAAAATTCATCAAATTCATTTGATAAAATTTACCAGCACGATTTGTCTAGATTTCTTTAATTATATTGCCACCCTTTTTCTACTTCCACCTTGAATTATTTACAAAAACCCAATGTTTGATCTTTTAATTTCATAAAATAACCTCAAGAAAACCTTAAAAATTCATCCATTATTGATGAGACGCGACATGCACTGCGCCGCGATATCGCGTCTTTCCCTGCGATATCG
>MNCI01034964.1:194344-260062 GCA_015680685.1 Gnetum montanum | reverse complement strand
ACTTAGTTACGAGCACCCACGGGTGTGTACGGCTAGCTAATGAATCGGCTGCTTGTCATACTTAAGCTAAATAGGTGCCTCAGTACGACCACTTCGAGTACTTGTGTTACGTGTGGTGATCCCAGTAACGATTAGCATTTGGTAAGCCACAGTTGCATAGTTTAGGGTGTGTCCGGTAAGTGGGAACGGATGTTGACGCTAGTTAATTTAGACTTAGGACATTAGTTAGAGTTAGCTTAGTTTCTCAACCCTTTCCTCTCATAGCTTAGAAGATAAACCTGAAAATACCAAAAAAATCACATACCTCAGACTTGCTTAACCATACACCGTGACACTTACAAGCAAGCCTGGGAAGATAACGAACGATTAACCCCAAGTGTTTCTTGTGGTGTTAAGGCATTTAGTCTGCAGGGTTCGACCAGATCGCGCGTGCACGCTCGTATTCGTATGGTTGAATGTAGGGGTACCTCGCCACTCATCAATTATGATCAACATACATTGACTTTTACCTAGTCTCAATGTTTGCATGGGACTACATAAATCAATTTGAACTAGATCTAATTTTTCTTGAGATCTATGTTATTTCCTAGGAAATGGAAACCTTGTAATTTTTTCTAGTTAAGATATGTCATAATCATGATTATTTAGCAGAGAAAATTTTGGAATAAAGCTTACAATTTCTCCTTTTTGTATGCAATCCATTGAGCCAAAGTTGACATGTCCTAAGTGAGCATGCCATAATCATATTCTATCTTTTGAGACAGTGAGACAATGAACATCCTTTTGCATCTACAGCTTTTACACATGATTCTTGCTAATAGGGATAATGGCAATACCTTTATCATCATTAGAATTAGAGATTTTACAAAAATCTTTCTCAAATTCAACACAATACCCATTTTGATATAATTTCCGCATACTTAATAAATTCTTTGAAATATCTAGAACAAAATAGATTTGGGAAAGAACATATTTGTTACATTGAGTTGTTGTGAAGGCAAGCGATCCAATCCTAGTAATGTTTAACTTCTTCCTATTACCTATAGTTACCTTTCCATTATATTTCTCTAAACTTGAGAATAATTTATTATTCATTGTCATGTGATTGTTGCATCCACTATCAACATACTAAATATTACTATTGTTTCCAATAGCTGGTACCTTTGTAAAGATTAGAAGTTTATCTTCCTCCTTTTCAATATAAAACAATTTCTTACCTTGTTGTTGATTCTTATGCTGATCTTCATGTTCTATAATTTTTGTGTTACATTTCTTTTCATATCTCTTTCTAGATGAACATTCTAGAGTATTGTGGTTGTTGGTACCATAGAAAAAATAATGCTCACCTTCATTTATTTGATTCGATCTTCCATGACCATCACCTCTTAATTTGCTATGACTGAGTCCATGTCCTCTAAATGAGGATCCTCTTGAGGATAATTGATTTTTATTTTGAGGGATGTCCTCTAAAATTGTGCTTGAAATGCATTTGTTATTGAATTCTCTTGATCACCAATCCTTTGACCATATGTTCTTAAGCTTCATATGAGCTCAACCATGGTCATCTTATTGAGATCTCTTGCTTCTTTAATAGTCACAATGATAGGATCATATCATTTTGTTACACTTTGAAGGATCATTTTCATAGCATGTCTTTCCTCAAGTCTTTCTCCACAATATTCAAGTCCATTTTGAACTTATTAAAATTAGTTGATGTATTGATCAATATTCTCTGAATATTGCATGTGCAAAGATTCAAAATCTTTCCTTAATACTTGTAACTTGACAACATGAACTTTTGATGATCCCTTGTATGCAATCTTTAGTGCATCCCATGTAGCTTTGCTAGTTCAATGCATGCCAAATTTGGGAAATATTGTCACATGTAATCCAAACTGAATAATGAATAATGATTGTACATCTTTTTATGAAGCTCTTTGACTTCATTCTTTTATTCTTCCTTTAAGGTTTAAATGTTTCTTGATCAACATCTTTGAATCCATTTTCAATCAAATCCTAGAGATCTTGCAAGATAAAAAATGTCTACATCTTGATTGCCCAATATTCATAATTCTCTCCATTAAAGACATGAACTTGGAGAGATACAAATCCATGATTTTGGGCCATATTGGAGATATCTGTTGTCAAGGATACAAACTATCTAGCTCTAATACCAAATGAACAACTTAAATGGCCTCGGATCTATGATCTAAGATAAAAGGAAATAAATAACTTAGTTAGAACGAATACAATATGGTGAAACTCTCATAAAATCTCTCACTAATTAATGTATGTTGCTACAATTATATAGGTCTTGATCTCTAAAGAATAGATTTAGAGAGATAAGAATGAATCTAAGAAATCATGGGGATGATCCTTATCATCTCATTTAAGGATCTTCTTATAGGGGATGAAATAATCATGGGATTAGATAGGAATTACCTGAATAGGATCTCATCTTATTTAATATAGATTTATGAATGTGATCTATCAAATTCTTTTGTCAAACATCTAGCCATCATATTTCATATTTATATCCTTCATGCCATACCTTTTCAACATGCTTTTAAAAAAATTACTTTAATGAAGAGCAATGGATTCATCAAGGCTTTAATCCACATGGATTTCCAAAAAATATTTTAGCTACCCAAGATCCTTTATTTCAAATTCATCTTTCATGAATGTTTTCAATTTTTCCAAAGCTCATCATTAGAGACATAAACAATAATGATATTCACATATAATAAAATAAAGATGAAATTTAAGTTAATTGATTTCTAGTAAATTGTAGGTTTAGCGAATGATGAAATGTATAGTTTTCTAATTAAATATTCATTTATCCTTATAAGCTAAGATATTGAAGCTTGTTTCAAACCATATAGTGCTCTTTTAAGCTTGCATAACTTTTCTTCTTTACCTTTCTTGATTAAAACTTTCAGTTGAGGGATGTAGAACTTGTTTTCTAAGCAGCCATTAAGGAAGTCTAAGCTAACATCCATTTGATGTAGTTTGAAATAATCATGAACAAAAATAATAAGATAAGAAATTTCATTATCTCAAACCTTGTAACTAGTACAAGATTTTCTTCATAGTCTACACCATTTTCTTTGCTTAAATCATCTTGCAACTAATTGTGCTTTTAATTTATTGAAGGTTTCATCTTCATTGTATTTTGAAAGATCCATATTGTATTAATTACCTTTTCATTTGGCTTGTCAACAAGGATCCAAGTTTGGTTCTTTTGGATTGCTTTCATCTCCTTCATGGATTAAGTCCACTCCTTGGACTTGAGAGCCTCATCAATGCATTAAGGCTTATTGATGAGGGTAACATATGCACATTTTTTTCCATGATTCTTTTGAATCTCCTTTCAAAATTATGATCAATAATTTAAGAGAAATGATGCATCCTTTTAATCTTTATAGGGACATTAGATGGATTTCTTAATTCCATTTGATTTTCTTAATCTAAAACTTCATTTTTAATTTTAAAGTACATCAATACCAATACAGTTTTATCAAATTTTATACTTCTTGAGAAAGTAAATTTTCTATCAATGGAATCATAAAATTTATAAGAGGCTAACCTTTAATCATATCCTACAAAAATACATTTCACATCTCTATCATCTAACATTCATGTAAGGAAATTTGGAACATGAACACAAAAAACACATCCAAATATTTTTAAATATGAAATATTAGGAATCTTACCATACAAAGCATAATATGAAGTAATTACTTTATTTAAATATGAATACAATCTATTGAAAAAATGGAAGGATGTGTGAATTTCTTCTTCACAAAATGAGTTGGGCAAGTTGGCTTTCCTCAACATGCATCTTTCCATGTTTTGTAAGATGTCATTTCTTTGTTCAGCTACTCCATTTAATTATGGTAAATAACCATAGGCTATTATCTTATCAATCCCATTTTCATTACAATAATAATGAAATGATTTAAAAATTTTCCTTCATTTTTACTTCTAATAGTTTTGATTTTTAAATTCAATTGATTCTTCACAAAATTTTTGAAATATTTAAAGGTGGAGGAATCCTCATCTTTACATTGCAACAAATAAATCCATGTATATCTTGATGCATCATCAAAAATGGTAAAAATTTACCTTACATTTGTAATTAAGGCTGATTTCATTGAACCCACCAAGTCTCATGTGAAGAAGCTATAATGGATTTTTCATTTTTTTCATCTGAGTGTTGTCAAGAGACGACTTGTGCTTTTCATAAGCAAATGCTTCACTAACTTCATTTGGTATGAGAGGCCAATTCACACTTATTGTTGTTGAAACTTAATCATATCAAAAATATATTGATAATTTACCTATATTTTATGCCATAATCTTGCAAGGATAATGAAGGAATTTTCTATTTTTTGGATTAATAAATATTTTTTGATACACTAATAATGAATAGAGCATAAATCTCATTTCTAGCTTTGCAGTAAAATAAATAACTCTAGTATGATTGCTCAAGATGTAACCTATATCATAAAACATAAATTTAACATCCTTTGATACTAGTCTTCCTATAGAATGTAATGATGGTAAATGTAAGCTACTTATACGATGTAACCATCATGAGAAATAAGGATGCATTTCCAACTCCAATATGAACGAAGGTTTCATCACAAAATATAATGCTTCCAAAGTTATATCTTCTTAACTTCACAAACTTGAAGAGATCAAGTATGATGTAGTTGAAGCAGCCACTATAAACGATCCACAAGAATGATGAGAGATCCTTGCTACACATGAAGGGTGAATAGCTTGCTCCTCCTTTGTCAAGTTGCTTTCCTTTGTCATGGACAAATGTTCTAGCAATGAAAGCATAATCATCTTATGTTTTTAAAGTTCCTTCATTAAGAGATAGGCTTGGAAAGCCTACCTTTTACTAACAATGATTCTTAAGATGCCCATACTTCTTGCAATTATGAAATAAATTTTCTACTCTTTGATTTTAAGTTTGCTCTTGCCTTTTTCCTTCTTGAGATGTTGCTCTTCTACATCTTTGGAAGTCTTCTCTTCCTATTTGAGATCCTCTTCCTATTCCTTTTCTTTGAGAAGGCTTTCCTTGGGATTAATTTTCTTGTGATTCTAGTCAACTTTGAAACCTATTTTGTTCTCATATTTCTCTTTCTCTTCTCTTGCCTCGTCTACCTCTTTGGGATTCATGAGAATAGAAGGCTTGGTTTTAAATTGCCTTGTAATTTGACTCATCAAGGGATCTTATATGTAAGACAAGCTCATCAATGGATAGGTTTCTGATATTTTTTTATTAATGAGGGTTAAGATGGCAAGCTTGTGCTTGGGATGATTAAAGAAAATTTGGATGATTTTCAAAACTCTTTGCTCCTTACTATAACTAGCTTGAAATGAATCTAAGTCCCTAATGATATTGTACATTATTTCAAAAAAGGAATGAGGAGACTCATCTCTTATCATGTGTAAGTTCTCAAATTTAGATCTTATCTTCAATTACTTTACTTACATTACCTTACTTATATCATGATACTCTTGTACAAGTGCATCGCAATAGGCCTTTGCATTTTCCTTATTGATTACCTTGGCCCTAATTCTCTCACTCAAAGAGTTGAACATGATCATCTAGGCTAAAGAATTATTTTTCTTATGTTTATTTTGCTTTCTCACTTGATCTTGGAAGATAAGACAGGCTTCAACCTCATTGAAGTCATTCTCTACCACTTCTAGATGTTCATTGAGCTCAAATAAGCTCTTCATTAGCATGCTCCAATTGGTGAAAGTGTTTTCTTCATCAAAGATAATGGATCATTTGGGAAATTTATTTAACATCTTTTTACCTCAACAAGAAATCTATGATAACAAATGTTCAAGGTGTTAATGGAATAAGATGCTTTTAGTTATCTACAAATTTTTCTTAGCTTAAAAATTGGCTAAAAAATAACCATGACTAAGACCATGAGTGGTGGTGAACTTGTGGTATTATAGATCATGGGTCATGATGATGTCATGATTTGCTTATGATTAGAGATCATAGGTTGTGGTATGTCTTAAGACCAAGAACAAGAACCATGGATCATGGTGCACTCTTGATTAGAAGGCCACAAGTCATGATGTAATTTTAATTTTCTAATCATGGATTGTGGTTAGGTCATGATTCATATAAATGATGTTAAAATATTGATTCTAGCTTCCTCTATAAAGTGGGCAAGACCATGAGTCATGGTGTTCTCGTGTTATAATACCACAACTTATGGTGAAGTCATGGTAGATAGAAATAGAGACTTTTTATTTTCCTAAAAGATCATATCTTGTGATGAGATTGTGGTCTATCTCTTAGGGTATTACAAGTCATGATTAACTTGTGTTCAACTCATGGTGAAGGAGGATCATTGAAATCAACCTAAAATGATGTTAAAATGAAGCAAGAACAAGTCTAGACTCATAGAGGACTAAAAGAGTAGATGTGCAATAGTAATGTCAACTCGAGATAGCTTAGGTTTGAGGCCTTGTGATCTCTTAAAATTTCTAAGATGATTTTTTAGTAGTGGTTACTTTAATAACCACCAATGGGCTTTTAGTTTTACCAAGAAACTTATCCTATAGATTGAGCTTCTTTGGGACCTGCAACCATAATGAAATAACCTAGATACAACAAGGGAGATTAATATTCACATAAGATATTCTTCTTCTTATTTTCTTAATTGATATAAAAGATGAAATAAAATTAAAATAAGAATGAGATTAATGAAAATTAAAAAGATATTCAAATGCAATTACAAGAAACAAAGTAATTAAAATAAAATGGAAGTAAAGACTTTTCTATTCTATTACTTCAATCTTTTTCTCATGCTACAATGTAGTTTTCTTAGAGCCTCATCTTTGAGAAGAGTCCATACATAGAATAAATAGAAAATTAAGGAGGTTCTTAGAAGCATGTTCAACCCTAATGTTGCTACAAATGATACCTTTAGAAGGGGATTAGGTGAAGATTAGATGATAATTAGATGATCCATCTTTCCTCTTAATTTCAAATTCAAATATTTTCCCTCTTTTTCAAATTTGAAATTATGTCATGTGACACATTACATGGAGACATGAAACCACATACATGACTTAAAGCAACATGAAAAATAAATCTAACTTTTGCAATGATATGAAAAATAAAATGAACATGAGGGAAGTGCACATTAAGCTGTAATAATATTATTAATTATATTATAAGAATTCCTTGAAGATTAAACATTTTGGTTAGGGACATCATTTGAACATGTTAATTATGTCTATTGGACCTAGATTTACAATTCTAACTCATTTTGTAATTTCTATTCCTTTTAGTATTCATAAATTTAATCTATGAGGATTATCAATGAGCCTTACATGGTTGTTAATGAGCAATGAAATAACAAGAAAGGATCAGTAGTGATGAAGATTCCCTATAGGTTATTCTCTATTAATTTAGGTCTCTATCTTTTCACCATTGATGTCTAGGAAAGAGTGGCTTTGATAGGTAGGTAAAACCTAGATGAAGAATAGACTTGATGGTAGATGGATCTAAGATAGAAAATGATTCTAAAGGTGGTTGATGAGAAATGGGTACCTTGCACATCCAACCATACAAATCACAAGCATTCACATGTAATTTGGTCAAATTCTATAAATGGGACTAGTATGGTATCTAGATTATCAAGCATTGATCGTAAGTCGCTATCTTCTCACTTGGACAAGTGGTAGCTTTGTCATTTATGGTTTAGTCTAAAGTGAGGCATATGATTATTAGTGTTGTGTAGCTAAGGCTAAATTATATGAAAGTATGAAAATTAATTATTTAATCTAATTAATAATAAGAAGATAAATCCTAAACTATCATAAGGATGATGAGTATTTGTTCCCAACTTGTTGTATACATCTTGAACCAAGCAATAACATTGTTGGGATTACCAAGAAAATACATGTTTACACTTAAAACTAGTTGCACTCATTCCATGGATTAATTAACATTCATGGAAATGTAAATATCAACTAAACATATAGAAAGTATATTACATTAAAAGAAAATCTACTCTAAGTCAAAGTGTTGCAATGAATATGAATCAATCTTGATCTTATTGTCATTCATGGAATGTGTCCACATACAATTCCATTCAAATAAGATGCCATACAATTGATTCAAATCCACATTGTGGGAACTCATTAACTACTTACTAAGATTACAAAATAAAATTGTGAGTGTTCGGCTACACCATTCATGAAATGGTATCTAATACACAATAGATGCTTGCATATTTATAAATTTTGAATGATAGAGTATCAACACATATGTGCCAATGCATCTTCATCAACACATATGCGTCAATTGTTAGGTTCTTTATTCTATTGGTACTTGCACTATAGAATATTGGAATCAATTAAATGGAGGACCACCAGTTACATGAGGGTGAGGTTACCAAAATCATGGTGAAGAACACTTAACATTAATTCACTCTTAAGAAAGAAATGACTATCTTATCATTCAAATTCAATACAATAATATCATTCAGCTTAATTCTAAATCTACAAGTTCTTTGAGTACATATTTGTATATTTTCTCTTTGTATATATCAAGCTACAAATTTACAAACTGTAGGGGATGCTTCAATAGGAATGTTGTTGAGGAGCTATGAGAATCACTCAAGATTTCTCTACTGGTTGCCTCCTATAGGAGTGAGGGACTCAGTTTATAGCTCTCCAAGGACTATTGGAGATAAGCATGTACCTAACTAGCTTAGCTAGGATTACAAGATACTATTTCCAAGCCAACTCTTGGGATACTTCTGATCAGACAGAATTAGAATACAGACACAATAATAGAATGACATTTAATTTACATAATACAGGTGGCTAATTCTTATGCTGACCCTTCATCAGTATCATCAACATCTTCTGATGGTTCTTCATGAAACAAGAATTCATGTATATGGACCCCACCATGTTCTTGAAATTGACGATATTCTAGATTAAGATGATAAAGTTCCAGAGTGATCGAGTATCTTCCATTTATTCCACAATGCTCAATGATGTCAACATCTATAGCCATGTAGATGTCTTGGTACCATGCATATGCCCATGGATTTTGATAATTCAGGTGGCGGCTAAAACTTAAAGTTAAAAAGTAAGCTAGCAAATCTATTTCTCTATTGAGAAGGTGCCAAGATAATGACTAGATATGATGAAAGTATTTAAAACTTCCATTTTCTTCAAGCTGAATGGTTTTGATTACATTGGATGGGAAAACTTGGGGATAATATCATGGAGTACAACCATATTTATTCCACCATGACCAAAAAGATGGATGTTCCCTACAACTTGAATCAAAAGTGATATGGTAGGTATGGTAAGGATTAAGATGGTATAATGGCTAAGCATGGACATGTTTAGGAAAGGTATACTAAAAATCAAGGTTTCTAGAATTTACTAAGGTCTTTAAGGGTGTTTTGGTGAATGAGCCATCTAGGTTTCTAAAACCATAAGAAGCTTGGGTGATACTAGTCCAAACATGGAGATTTTTGTTGATTTCACAAAATGCATTCCACTGGAACTGATGATTAGTGTGATACCTATGTGCTTCCAAAGTTTTTAAGTAACTATTGGTAATATTACAACCTCATAACTTACGACTTGACCTTAAACTCTAGCCTTCCTGTAAAAGTAAGCCTGTACAGAAAACACTTAAGACAAAATTAGTTAAATATGAAATTCTCCATTTAGAAAATCTACCAGAGCATTCTTCTTCCCATCTATATACTAACTTTCAAAATTACAGTTTATTAAAAACAAACTCCATCTAATTAATCTAGTATGGGCTACTTTGTGTAAATTCTTTACTTGTAAGTACTTATCGAAATGCTTGAGATAACTCCTAATGATAAATCTTTTTTCTTGGAGAAACAATGTAAATTTTTCAATACTCTTGATTATTGCTAGCAATTCTTTGTGGGTACAGTCGTAATTTTCTCCATTTTTGAATTTACCGCTTGCATATCTGCATATGTAGATTATTCCTTCAAGATCCTCCTTTAAGACTACACCCCAAAATTCTTTTGAAGTGTTTGTCTCTAGGATTAAAGTACCACGTCTTGGTAATCTAAGTTGTGGTAAATTTTTGAATTACTCTTTAAGCTTTTTAACTGCACTAGTATGTTGGGATGTCCATGTACCTGCATCTTTAGTTAGCTATTCATTTAAGACTTTTCTAGCTTAAGCTAAATCCATATAAGAACCAAATACATAATTTAGGAAACCTAAAAAATATACAATTGTTTCATTTCTTTAATCTCATCTGGAAATTTTGTATTGAAATCAAAATATGATGCTGCAAATGAATCTTCCCATGAGTAATTTTCATACCAAGAAATTTTACTATATCGATAGTGATCTCAATTTTCTTTTCTAATGGAGATAATACTAAATCATTCTCATACACTAATTCATAAAATTTATTCAAGTGTTCTATATGTTGATTTACATTCTTATACATAATCAAAATGTCATCAATATATAATAAAATAAAATGATAAGCTTTAAAAATTTTATCCATACACTGTTGGAATATGGATGGTGCTATTTTTATCCCAAATGGTAAAACATTCCATTGATATAATCCTCCTAGAACTGTAAATGTTATTTTCCATCTATCCTCTGGATAGATTTGAATCTACCAAAATCTTGATTTTAAATCAAATTTGGAATAAATGTGAGTATTTTGTAAATGTTAGAAAAGATCATCTTTTGAGGGGATCAGATGTTGTATAGGTTTGATAATCTCATTTAAGGATTTGTAATTCACAACCAATCTCCTTTTACCTCGAGTTAACTCCACTTTTTTATTCACATAAAATTTTGCACAAACAAACATACTTGTACTAGGAGTAATAAAATCTTTTTCTAATAATTGTTTAACCTCTTCCTCACATTCTTTTCTCAATTCAAGTGACATACCTATATCGTGTGCTTTTACTTTTACCTGTATTCCATCTAGCAAATCTATGTGACACCAATGCTCTTTTCGATGTTTGAATGCTGATAGGTCTTCACTTGCAACCATTAGTATCTTTTGTCTAATTTTTTGAAATTCATTAGTCTTTTGATGAATTTGACTAATCACCCATTTAGTGTTTTTGAGTGATTTCTTTTCATATTGTTCAAATCTGGCTACTAGATAAAATTTTCTTTTATATGTATACTTTCCTAAACATATTTTGTCTTTTAGGATTTGATAGGGTTCATACTTACTTAAATTATCTACACCTATTATCATATCATAAACTGATCCATTGAATTAACAAACTTGAAAATATATAATATCACCTAAAGGTGTTTTTATGGGTAATTGTACCTCTTTATTCACTTTTGTATTTAGATGATCAAAACTTATAATCATAGTTTTTCTATCTTTCCACAAATAGTCTGGTATAATCCCTTTTCTTGCTATTAAGACTTCAGCTCCTGAATCAATAAGTGCATTAATGGGATATGCCTTAAAACTTGGTAATTTTATCCAAAATGTACAGATAGGAGTTTGGGTAGGATTTCCTTTATTTAGATTATGAAAATAGGATGGTTGAATTTTGTTTCTAATTCATATTGTTTTCTTTGTTCACTTTCTTCTTCAACCTGTAATTGTTCTAATTATTGTTTAGCCCATTTCATAAATGTTTGTAATTGTTTAATTCTATGGGTTTGCCATAGTGACCTATCTACCTTTTCTGACACATTAGGAATATATATTTTTTCCTCGGGTTGTTCTTGTATTTGTGGACTTTCCTCTAGTTGTTTTCCTTTTTTTTTCATGTTCTAATATGTATTCTTCTAATTCCTCTTCCAGATCATCCATGGATTGGTCCAGCTGGGCATCAAGAAATATATCTTGATCTCTTTTGAGTTGTCTCAATCGTCTCCATTCTTCTTTTTTCTTTGTTAGATTATCTTCTAATTGCATATACTTTGCTATATTATCTAAGGGTGTCTATTTTCATTTTTATTTTAATACACTAATTTCTTGTTTTAGGTTATCTACTTTTACATCTAATTACTTATCGTATGGATTAGGTAATACAGGCATTGGCGAAGGTATCCAGGGTGTCTGGTGGTATCATAAAGGTATACAACCTCCAAACGATTTTCTAGAAGACACTATGGATGGTGAAGATATGAGTCTATTCATATTATTTGCATAATATTGTTTAGATTTTGAGTTATCTGAAGTGTGAAAAATGGTAGAGCCTTCCTCCTAGTGGAAAAGTGGGTCTTCTTTCAAAGAAGAAGGTTGTGATGAATACAGATCATAATCAATGTCCGATTGATACATAATACCAATGGTTGGATTATAATCTATCGTGAGAGATATAATCATAAAATTGTTCATTCAAATTACTCTTTTTAATGAAATTAATCTTCTTTTGATGCTTATCTTTATGAGGGCATACATTTTCCAAATGAGATCCCTTATAGAGATAACATTTTACTTCTTTCCTTGTTATCTTATTCTAACATCTCCTAAAGAAACTAGGATATTTCCCAACCTGTTTAGGATGTTTTCTTTTCCATTGTTGGGTTGGTTTGTTCTTAAATTTCTGTCTTTCCAATTTGTCCTCTTTGGTGGAAAACACTGATATTTTTCTTCTGGAAATAAGTCTAAACATAAGTTCTTACCTAATCTCCTAGACAAATCATTCATTAGTCTTTGAGCCTACTCATTATAACATAATTCTCTATTAACATCTATTAGGAATTTTTTTATCTGACCAAAACTCATTTCTCCTAAGATTAAGTTTTTCTTTTTGATCTCCCTTAAATATTTATTGCAAAATGGTTAGGGTAAAGAACCTATCAAGTGTTCTTTAGGAGCAACCTCATGGGCTAATTTTCCATGGTAATACCATTGTTTCATCTCTTCAAGGTATACTTGAAGATCTTGGATCCTACCTAATCTAGCTTTAAAAAATATATCTCTATACATGGTTTCTATCTTATTTTTTATTCCTATAAATTCCTTAATGATAACATTAAGAAAAATGATAGGTAGTGCATTTGTTAATTTATATTTTATATTAGGTGGTATATGGTTCCACCATCTTCTAAGAATTCCTTGAAAATTATATGTTGTGTTTATGATGGCAATATCAGGTTGTTTTTGTTCCAAATAAATTTTTATATCTAAGAATGCTTGTATGGAATCTAAAAAATCTTGTCTTTATTTCATTATTTTATTATCCATCATAAATGTTGGTTTTTTAGATCCTACTTTTCTCATTTGTAATTGATGTAAATCAGCTAGATCTATGGCTTGTGTTTGTGCTACAGTTTCCTTTAGTAACATTTCTTCTTCTATATCATATGATGCAACTTTTAATGTCCTAACTATACTAGAGCTAGAAGTTTCTTCATCTTTTCCTTAATTCATATTAATTTTTAATCCTTTCATTTTTCTTTCTAACTATTTTTCTCTAGCTTCTTTTGCCATTTTCTCTAATTTTTCTTCTTCTAATCTTCTCATTTTTCTTTTGTACCTAGCTTTATGGCTATGTCCAAAATTTGGTGGAGAAGTTGAAGAAGGAATTTTAAAGGATTTGGAAGAACTTATTGGTGGTTCCAAATTAGAAGGTATCAGTGGTGCCGATGGTTTAGGATTTTTTGGCATCCATATTTTAGCAAGGTATTTCATATCTTGTCTTATATCTTCTAACATTATAACCTCTAAATCTTGATATTCTAATATTTCTTCTATACAGTATTACTCCAATTTTGTAAACTAATAATATCTATAGGAGCAGATGAGGTAGCTTTTTTTTTCATGTGGTAGATTATCTCTGAACCAGTGGTTGTTTTTTGTACAAAGGTATAAATGCTATAAGTTGTAGCTGTTGTCCCTGATCCTAATTTTCCCTTTTCTATTTCCAAAAATTTCTTAGGGTCTTCCTCTTCTTTCTTTTTTAATTCTTCAAATTTTTGTGTCTTTACATTTTCTTGTATAGGATTAGAACTTTCTTCTTCTTCCACATTAGTATTTACTCCCCTAGTGTGGTGTACTAAAGCATCATACTCTTTGCATCTATAATGTGAATCTATTTGTTTCAGTTCTAAATGTCTACACGATGGGTCCATTCTAGAACTTGAATTTTCTAAATCAAAGGATTCTATTTATTTAAATTTAAATTTTTTTCTTTTTTTTCCTCTTGTTCTTTTTCTTGAGCTCTAACCTTTTCTATTTTATCTACTAATTTTCCTACTTCTCTGTTCATTTTTCTTGTAGAGTAATTAACTGATGCTGAAGACACTGAAGGAAAATAAGTATTTAACATAAGAGGAAACAAAGATAATTTTTCCTTTTCTTTATTTAAAGGATATTGATCTATGAACTTTGGCTTTTGTAATCTAACCTATGTTCTCCTTTTGGTTCTTGTAGGGGTAGGTCTCAAGTATTCAAAATACGTTGAATATTCAAATGTTAGGTCTGGGTATTGCTTATGTATGGGTAGACCTTCCATATTTATTTCTTTTATAGTTCTACTTTAATTCAATGTGAAAATGGCTTCAATTTTGACTAATGGTTGTAACTTGGTGTGAGTTGTAGTTGGATCATAACTCCCTACCAAAAGAAGAATCATCCAGTCAATCAACTATTGCAAGGGACTACAATCAACAGTCTCACTCAACCATTTTTAATAGTCAAGTATTCAAATCCTAATGGTCAAGTAACCAATTTAGGTTAAAAGATCCATAATTACTATGACATGAGTGTGAGTCACAATGACTGATACTAATGGATTCACATTTTTGTTCCAAAATAAGTTGCAAGTGGTTGTGAACTGTATCTAAAATAAAAATCTATGCTAGAGTCTCATGTGGGTTGCATGAGCATGCAATACCTTTTTCAACTCAAATATAACCTTCTATGTTGTTGTCATCTCCATTCCGAGCTAACTCCATTTGTTCCTTAGTTCTCTATCTTCTGAAAATTGACTCCTAACAATCATGAGATAGACATTATTCCCTTGATGAGTTTAAAAATCATTGGAAATCAAATTCTTAGTTAAGACTCTAAATTGTAGGTGGCTACAGGTCGCATGAGCTCACAACTATTGGTCCAAGTCTGAAAATTTGAGGGAAACAAGTGTAAGAAGCATTAATACATGTCCTAACATAGCCCCTAACTAGCTCTTTATTGTCTTGATAAAAGAAAGAAAAATAATGCATGTAAAGTAATGAAAATTTTATAAATGAAAGAGCATACAATGGAAGAAATCCCCTATATCATAGCATCCCAAAAAATATAAAGGAGAGAAGGAAACAAAAAAGTGAGGAATGAAAATGCTCAAGTTGGAGGAGCTGAGCCTTTTCCTAAAGGGGGTGCATAAACATATGATAAAGGAGGAGGTTGAGGTGCATCATCACCTACTTCCTTATGAAATGTTCCTCTATTACCTTGTCATCCACTTAGTCCATAGGACCAAATGGTCTAGCCTAGCCTACCTTAGTGATTGGGGTTTCGTGGGTGCAAACTCTAGGTCCATATATTCACCAACCTTCTAGTGACTATCATGAAAAATAGATGATGCCCCAAGATCTTCACATTGGAGGCAAACTGGTACTACCTCCTCTCAGGTTGATCATAGTGAACATGAAGATGCATCTCCATCTCATTACAATATGTAATGAGACTTACTTGTAGGATTTCCAACCTAGCCATGAGTTAAGCTTTGGCTCTCACCAAAGCCTAGTCAACACCCATCATACCTTGCTACTACTGCTATGGCTATTATTGCTGTAATTTAGCATAATAAACCTTCCAAGTAGTCTTGACCTTATCTCTAGAAATTTTTGAATTAGGAATCCACTAGACCTCCTCATATTGTATTTTAGGTAGTTGTTGAGTATAGAAGATACATTCCAAAATTAGGAACTAGTCCTTGCCTCATGCAATGACCTCCTTGATGGGTAGGATAGGTGGATGAATCTAGAAATGCCAATACAATGCCAAGATCACTAATGCAAAGGGAACCTCACTAGCATCTCAATTTACCAACTCCATCTTGGACAAAATAATATATGAATAATTGAGGATCCAAGGATTCTCCAAATCACTCATCACCAACATGCCAAAGGACATGACATATATAAAATGAGAGTTTCCAAAAATATTCATCACCACTGCCCTTGAAAAACCCCTCCTTGTAGGAGAAAGATTATTGTAGGGCCATCTTAATTCATCCATCACCACATCAAGGAAGAGCCTAGCAAACTGAGTCTTCTTCTTTGATGATGCCACCATAAAGTGCTATCTATTGGATCCCACATGCGTTTCAAGGATCTCATCAATGAGGGCCTTGCTAATATCATAGGACCTAGTGCCAACCTAAAATGTCCATGATGCTAGTGAGGTCCTCTTCAATGTTTTATAGAAGTGACCAACCTCTTTCTTGTATAATTCCTTACCTCTTGTCAAGAAAAACTCCTGGTTGTGCATTTTCAAAGAAGCTGCAATTGGTAAATTCACCAGTTCCATAAGGGGCTTGAAGATCCTAGGTATCCTTAATGAAACTATAGAAAACTTCACCTCCTAATGCTTATGATTTAAACCCTTCATTTTCTCCCTATGAGTGCATTCTTGCTCCTCCTCTTGAGCACAACTTCATGCTATTGGGTCTACATCTATCAAAGATTGTTCTTGAGGATGTTCCCTCTTATGTTGGGATGCGTGAGAAGTTCCTTACTACAATGAACATCAATAATCATATAATGATAATAGAATACATAAAAAAAACATGAAAAAAATTCAAAATTTCAAATAAATTATAGAAAGTATGAAAAAAAAATAATTGTAAAATTCAACACCAGCAATTCCCAAATCTCAACATTGGTGCCTCAAAGTAGGACTATGTCATCCTTAATGTACATGCCTAGTACAAAGGTAGAAAATAAATATTTAGGTAGAAAAATATTTGGAATTATATAATAAGGAATCTATTTAACACCTGATAGTGACTTCACTACTATAGAATAAATGTAGTTCAGAAGAACACACATTGACTATCTTAATACTATCTTGTATTGTTAAGTAATTCTCAAATTGACATTATTGTTTTCCCAACTATGGCTTAGAGAAAGCCAAAATTGAACTTGATATTAAACTATTTGCAAGTAGGAGAGCTATAGTAAAACATAATATCGCTTCTAGTAATAAAATTTTAGTTCCAATTGCTCATGCACAAACCATAGCATTATCTTGTTACAAAAGATATTCTTATCTTAGTTTCTAACTTTGTATTTAGCAAGAACTAGAAGCTTTTAAAAGAAAACATAAAAACCTAGTTTAATACAACATTCAAAATCACTAATTTTTTTGGAAAACTAAAGAGAAAATTACTAGAATATCAAGGAGAATACCAAAAAACTAGAATTCATCCATAAACATTTACTTTCAAAAATAATGTTGATGCCCCATATTTACTTACAACAGTGTGCAACTAGAAATCTTAGAGGAAATTTTCTTATGAAAAAAGATATTTGAGGCTTGCCTTATGCATTTTACAAAGGAAAGAAGACTTGGAGGTCAAATCTGGTCTACATGTGTATGATGGAAGCTTGCTTTAGCTCTTGCATGTGTCTTGTGGTGCTCTATGATGCAAAATGATTTTTTTGTTTTGTGAAATTACTTTCAATTTTTATTTTTCATTAGGTTGCAGCTGAATGCAAGTCATAACCTATCATAACATGGCAACAAAAAAATTTTAAAATTTCAAAGTTGTAATCAATTGTGGGTTGCATCTCATCATACTATTCTACAAATGTAAGAAATTAACAATACAGTGTGATGCACTATAGATTGTAGTCATCCGCACTATCCAAAAATTGAAAATATGAATTCCAAATTATGGTGAACTATGAGCCACACTCCATTGTAGGTAAAAAACTTTAATAGATTGAACTCCATGGTGATTATGTCTTATAATTAAGCTCGCAATGAGACTCCAAGTGACTGTGAGTTGCATCCTACTTGCACTTTTTAGTCTAAGAGAATTTTTCAAAAAATATTGAGAAAAAAGAATAGAAAATAGAGTAAAGGGAAAAGAAAGTAAGAAAAAATAAGAAAAACATTGTGATAGAAGAATAACTAATGTGTTACTGCTTGGTAAATATCAAGACATTGGATGATAACTTAAGTAAAGTTACTTCAAAAAGAGTAATACAAATACACAACACTATCATGTTTATCCATTCATGAATCATTATTTACCAACTTATCCATGTCTTATGACACTACCTTTGTCAAAAGTACATAGCCCTCCTTACTAAAAGTAGTTGTTGGTGATTGAGACACTTTATACATCAACATAATAAACTTATTGTGTGGTCATGAACAAGAGAGAGCTTAGCATCCAAAATAATTTATTAGCGATTAATTCTATTTTTCTCTTTTTTAAGAATAATATTTTTAGTGATTATGGAATTCCTACATTGCCATTAGATAATGGTCCATAAACAATGAAAAGTTTACTTTTGGTGCAATTCCACAGGTGCAATTGGACAAGATGTTTATTAAAAGCCATTATCCATTTTGTACCTGTGCAATAGGTTATGACTGCTTGTTATACTATGATTAGAACATGATCCATAAATAACAGAAACTTTTCTCCTAGTACAAGTTCAATCCCTATGCAAGAAATTTCCCATAATTATCCCCATGGTTCATGTTTGATATCTCATGACATCTCTTATCCTAAGTCCCTGATTAAGGAAGACCTAGAGCCTCAAGTTTGTTATGAAATAACATATTGAGCTAACAATATGTCTACTATAAACCAAGAGAATTTATTAATTTCCAAATAAAAATCTAACAAAACCTATCCATGGGACAAAATCCCATAATCCAACCTTTACTTTATTTATAGTAAAAGTTTAAAAAATGTTTTAAAGATAAAAGTTCCCAAAAACTCATGCGATAGAACAAGTCGAACATCTATCAATTTAACTCATTGAAGCCTAAATACCATAAAATATATGTTTCCATAGACACCATAAAAGACTTGATAACAACAATGGCCACTACCATGCATAAGTATTAATAAAAATATAATGTATGGCTCATAGTACCTATCACCTAGGACTTGTCAAAGATAAAGAAAATGCCAACAAAGTTATTAACTTGTTACAATAAGAAGCATAAAGGTAAGACAATCTCATAAGGATGCATGGTTAGATTAAATCCAGCTTTTTGATAAGAAGCATTAGTTAAGGTAATCATCTCACTATTAAAGTAGGGCTATTGTTTGAAATAACATTCAATTCATTAACCATTTTCCTGTAAAGACTCAGAACTACCAAGCCTAGAAATGTCAACTATGCAATTAACTAAGATCTTAATAATCCTAAAAGGACCCTCCAATTTTAATACTAATTTCTTAGCAAAATTCTTAAGCCTCATATTAAATATTAAAAATACTCACATTCTAATAATAGCTTTCACATAATCTTTTTATCATACCACATATTCATTTGTTTATTTATCAAACATTGCCTATCTAGAGCATGAATAAAATCTTCATCTAAATGGTTTAAAGTAAATAAATGGGAAAAAAAGACATGCATCCAAGTACATTTCTTATTGACATTGCATTCAAAAGGACTTATTTTAAATCAAATAAGAAACAAGGCATCTCTTATCAAATACTAGTGTATATGGGGTAAAGTCAAGAGATGACTTATATGACACACAAATAGCTCACAATGCATCAAGTAATCAATAATATCAATATGGTTTATTCTTTACTAGAAATTTTTGTAAATTTTTTTTAATTTTCTTATTCATAATTTCAACTAAACCATTTGATTTAGGGTGATAGGTAGTAGAAATATGATAAGTAATTCCAATTTTTTGTAGCAATTTCCCCATTATATCGTTAATATAAAATGTTCCCTGATTGCTAATTAGGATTTTTAGGTGTCCAAAGCATGAAAGTAAGTCTTCTTTCAAGAACCTAACTACTATTTTTGAATCATCATGACTAGTTGCTTTTGCCAAAACCCATTTTGTGAGATAATCAATGGAAGCTAAGATATACATACAAGAGTTTCTTGAACAAAAAGGGCCCATGGAATAAATGTTTTAATAATCAATGGACTTACATTACATTGCGATAGGAAACAATGGCATGTCTTTCCATCTTGTGAGTCCTCCCATATTCTAGCATTATTCATATCTCTTACAATATGCATAAGTATCTTTTAACAAAGTAGGTCAACAAAAACTAACATGGAGGTTTTTGTATGAAGTTTTCTTACCTACAAAGTGACCTCCACATACTCCACCATGGTTGAAAGTAATTACCTCTTGTTGTTTTACCTCTGATAGACATTGTCAAATGACTTGATCTTTGCAAATCTTATATAGGAATGAATCTTCCCAAATGAACTGCTATACCTTAATGACAAAGGCCTATTTCTATCCTTTAGTTCAAGAATTTGGTATTTTGCATATAGCTAAATAATTAGCAATATCTGCATACCAAGGATCTAAAACCATAGAAATAATAGTCCTAGCCCAACAAGGAAACAACTACTCATTTGAAAATGCATCATTAAACATGTGAGATGTCTCCAAATCTACATTATGCTCAAATTTGGACAAATGATTTCCTACTAAATTTTTAGATTCCTTCTCATCATGAATCACTAAACCAAATTCTTGCATCAAAAGATACAAATGAATTAAGCTTGGACTTTCATTTCATTTATTATGAAATATTTAATAGTAGCATGATAAGTAAATACTATAGAATGAAAACCAATTAAATAATGATGAAATTTATCTAAACTATATACAACTACTAACATCTCTTTTTTGGTAGTAGTATAATTAATTTGAGTAGGGGCTAATGTCTTAGAAATATTATAAATAACATATGGAACACTATCTTTACTCTAACCTAATACAACTCAAATTGGAAAATTTGAGGCCTCTATCATAAGCTCAAAATATTTTCTTGAGTTAGGTCCCTATAATATTGGTGCTAAAGAAAGCTTTGATTTTAAGGTTTCAAATGCATTTTGGAAATCTTCAATCCACTTAGAAATAATGTATTTTTGTAAAAAATTTACCAATGGTTGAGTAATCAATAAAAAATCTTTGATATATCATCTATAAAGACTAGAATGTCCTAGAAACGCATGTAAACCTTTCATATAAATGGGAGGAGTAAGATGGAAAATAACTTTTATTTTTCAGGATATATAAAAATTCCCTTTTTACTCACAATGTGGCCTAATAGGAGACCAGAAGACATCATGAAATGACACTTTTTCCAAGATAGTCTAAGACCCTTATTAATACAGCTACATAAGAGTAATTCAAGATGATGCAAGGCATTAGAGAATGAATCATTTTAGACTAAAAAATCATCCATGAAAACCTCAAGAAATGAATCAATCATATCTGAAAAAATAGATGTCAAAGCCCTTTGAAATGTAGTACAAGAATTATACAATCTAAAGGGCATATGTTGAAATTCCAAAGCCCCTTATGGTATAGCCAAGGTTTTCTTATGTTGATCTTCTAGGAAAACTAAAATTTGATTATAACCACTAAAACCATCTAGAAAAGAATAAAATTCATGCCCTTGAAGTTTGTCTAAAATTTAATCTAAATATGGAACCAGAAATTGGTCCTTGCTTGCTCATTTATTTAATTCACAAAAATTAATACAAGCATGCCACTTACTATACATGTTAGATACAACCATAATAGGACTAACCCACTTAGAATTATAAATAAAATAAATAATACCTACCTAAAAAAATTTCAAAATTTCATCTTTTATTGCTTGTTTTAAAGCAAAGTTTAGTCTCCTACATAGTTACTTTTGTGATCTAACGTTAGCCTCCAAATGGATATGATGTTGAATAATTTATGGAGAAATTCCCTGTTTAAGATCCAAAGGTGACCAAGAAAAAGCTTCAAGAGAATTATTAGAACATGTATCAATCTTTGTTTCAAGGATTTCTTTAACTGTATTTCAAGTAAGATGGAAGTTCCTTTAAATCTAAATTACCTCCTCACCACTTGGAATAAAAAAACAATTTTCTACCATAAACAAAATCTTACCATCCAAAGCATCTTCCACCTACGTACATATGAGGTATCTTCAATCATTCATAGTTACCTCTTTTTATTCTTCCATTGTTAATACCTAATATGCCTCACTTCAATCACATAATTTTGAAGAAAGAATGTTTGGTACTAAAGCATTTATCATATTAAGCTCATCAACTTGAAATTGGTTATCAAGATTATATAAATTGAATAAAAAGTTCATATTTGTAAATGTTAAAGTCATTAATCCAATTTTCACATAAATAAATGCATCCATATTTACCAGTACAGGCCTAGCTAAAATCGAATGATAAAAATTATTTAATGAAGATGTATAATAATCTAGCACAATGAAATCAATAATGTACAAAGCTTTATCTACCTAAACCAATATATCCTCAACAATATCTTTCAAATAAATAGTAGACTCATTAGCCAAGAAAATGGTAATATTGGTATGTCTAATATGATCATAACCAAATGAATGATAAATTTGAAATGACATAATATTTACACTAGACCCTTGATCCACTAATGCATGATGAAATTTCCTATTATGAATCATGCAAGCAATCATAGGACTACTAGGATTTATTGCCCTTTTAGGCATCTTAGCCTTCAAAATATTTGTGATAGTTTCAACAAGGCTAACATGCTTAGGTATTTTAATTTTCTTTTTCATAGAACAAAGTTTCCTAAGATATTTAGCATATTGGAGGTATCTTCAATAACACTGAATAATGGAACATGTAGTGTGACATATTTAAAATGGTTCTCAAGTTGCTTATCATCAACCTCATGTTATTCTGATCTATGAGGAAAAGGTACCTATAGAGAAGAAGAATTAATGGTTTTCTCCAAAGGAATCTTTAGATCAAGTGCTTCATTCATAGAAAGTTCCTTTGTAAATATTCTTTCAAATTCTTCCTCTAATTCTTTGTTCTTAACAGTTCTTTGAAAAGAAGTTTAAAGATTAGTAACTCTTCTACTTTTAGTCATTACATTACATTGGTCACTATTGGATGATGAAATCACATGTAATTATTGTCTCCTTGATACTTAGGATTTCTTTCTATTTATGCCGGTAATGTGTCCTTATATTTGAAGGCTTTAATGAGCTTAATAATATGATCATTTTGTTGCTGCAAAGTATGTTGTAAGTTTTCATTTTGTTGTAGCATTTGTTGTTGAAACGCATGGTTTTGATTAGGTCTCCAAGAATGATTGAAATTGTTATTATAATTTTCATAATTAGACTAAAATGGAGGACATGACTAGTAATTTTTCATTTGATTTGGATTTCATTCCTTACCTTGTAAAGTTGCACTTCTTCCCTAGCCACCTTGAATACCTACAACATTAGCATGTTTTTTAATAAAGGGTAACATGACACAATCATGAGTAATGTGATTAATCTCCCCAAAAATCACAAAAGCATAAGGAAAATCTATACTTCTAGCCTATAGTTGGTTAGTGTTGTAAATTGTCTCATTTTTATGAATTGATGACACTTGTTATGGACACTAGAAATATTGGCCATGCACACTAGCATTTGATGATATAGATACAGATGATAATTTATTATTAACCTTCTTAATTTTTTTTTTCAAACATGTCATCATTATATGTTCTAACATATTAGCATTTTTATTCATAGGCTAACTTTTTCATTGATCCACTATTTTATCTAATGCATCAAAAGTTGCTTCTAGTATTATTCTCATAATCATACCACCACAAGCAAAATCAATACTTTTCCATGTGATAGGTGTCAAACCATCAAGAAAAAATCCTAACAATTGACATTTCAAAAAATCATTATTAGGATTCCTTCCCTTGATGACTTTAAAATGATCTTAGGCTTGTTCATAAGTTTCATGTTATTTTCATTGAAAGCTTGAAATTTATTTCTTGTATTGATGGATTTTTACAGAAAATAAAAATTGATTTAAAAACTCATTCTTAAAACCTTTCCAATAGTAAATATAATATTGTTTTAATGATCTATACCATGATAACATATGATCTCTAAATGTAAGCAAAAGATACTCTTTTAGTATGTTCCATAATGTTATTACCACATGTAACTATCAACGTTTCAAATGCTTGTACCATCAACATTTCATCATCTATACCATAGAATTGAGAAAATGTTGATAACTTTTTAATCTCAATGTCTTGTCAAAAAATCAACAAAATGGGGAAGAGATTAGCTGTTGATTTCCTTCCCATTAAATATTTTAATGAAAGTTGATTAGGAATTCCTTGATAAGGAACTTTATTTGAAATTATAAAAACTAATTAAATTGATTACCCAAGGGTACTAAATGATGAGGTATTGAGTGTAGTAATTGGTGCAATCCTTGATGTGAAATTTATGGTTGAGGCATAGATTATGTTTGAGAAGTTTGCACATTGAATATTAGTTGGATACTTTGACATATATACATCAATGACTAAGTATTGGAATAGGGTTATTAGGGTACCTACATAAATATGGTTTTATATGGTGCTGGTGGAAGAGCAATTGTATTACAAGATATAGGAATAGGTTGTAGATTAAAAGGAATGGCAGGTTGTTCTACCATTTGATGAATTTAAGCCACATTAGGATAATTTAGAAGTATACTAGGTTTTCATGATTGAAAAATGGTAGAAGAAATATTTTATGCAATAGGTACTTATGTTAAAATAGGAGAGTGATAAATTAGTTAATAGGCAATGGTGGCCATGTATGTTGGGCAACATGTATTAAAGCATTCAACAAAGTTTGTTGAATGGCTTGTAAATGTTATTGATGAAAAATATCTAAAGGTTATTAGGGTTATTAGCATAGTACATAGTATTAACTTATGAAGGAAGAGAATGAGGACAAGAGGATGGACCAGCCATATCTTTGGATAAAGAAAAATTTGATTGTGTGGGTGGTTTAGAACCCAATTGACTCCTACAATTTAACACCGATGTACCAAATTCAAATTAAATAGGAATACCAATATTCATGGATACTTGATTGAGTTAGGTAGCATTAAAAAATAAGATTGAAAACCAACTCCCTTTCATAGAGAAATAACCAAAATATGAAGTCTATCTACAGTATGAATTCTAGTGCCTATAGTTGTAGGAGTTTGTGGATCTACTTCTGAAATTGCTGGTTCTTCTTACCAAAATGAAATTTGTCCTTATTAACTCTAGAATTCACAATAAAGATTATTCTTATGATGACATTGAAATATTTTCAGTGCTTTTTTTGGATATGTATGAAGAAGGAATAGTATCATCTATCATACTTTGACCTTTCTCATAGATTCAAACCATAAACCTAAAAAGAAATGAAAAAGAAAGAAGAAACAAAAGAAAAAGAACAATAAGATATGAATCTACCATAAGAATGTTTGAGTGTGAACAAGTGCTTCATCAATGATCATTATTTCTAAATCAATAAGAAAGATATGCAAATCAATCAATGTCACTTGAAATTATAGTAATTATAACATACACAAATTGAAAGATTGATTCAAAGTCATATAAATGAAGAAAATAATTAAAAATAAAAAATAAAACAAATTTTAAATCTAGAAAATATCACCATAACCCATAACTATCATAATGGTGCCAAAATTTTAGGTTCTTTAGTCTTGTGTTCCTGTGCAATAGAATGTGGAAATCAATCAAATGGAGGATCATAAGTTATGTGAGGGTAAGGTTACTAGAATCATGGTGAAGAATACTTCACGTTAATTCATTCGTAATTAAGAAATACCTATCTTATCATTCAAATTCAATACAATAATCTCATTACAATAGTATTATTCAACTTAATTTTAAATCTTCAAATTCTCTCAGTATCTATCTATATATTATATCTATGTATATCTCTCTAGATGTCTCTATAACCCTTGTGTACTTTCTCTTATAATTCCACTTCAATCTAACACAAAAATAGCTTTGGTTGATGTTTGTAATAACTTTTAGCTAATGGCTATGACTTGGGTATAAGTTACAACTAGGTCATAGCTTCCTACCTAAAGAAGAATTATCTAGTTAATCAACTATTGCGAGGACTGCAATCAACAGTCTCACTCAATCATTCCCAACATTTGAGTATTCAAATCATAACAGTCAAGTGATCAATTTAGGCTGAAAGGTTCATAATGACTATGACATTAGTGCAATTTGCAAGGACTCACATTGATGGATTCACATTTCTATTACAAAATAAGTTACAAGTGGTAGTGAATTGCATCTTAAAGAAAACTCTATACTATGGATTCATGCAAATCACATGAGCATGTAGTACCTTATCCAACTCAAATAAAACCTTCTATGCTACTGTCATCTCCATTTGAAGGTAACTCCACTTATTTCTGAGTCCTCTATCTTCTAAATATTGACACTTAGAGATCGTAGGATAGACATTATTCTCTCTATGAGTTTGAAAATAATTGGAAATTAAATTTGAGTTAAGTATCTTAATTTTTGACAACTGTGGATCACATAAGTTAACAACTACTTTCCCAAGTTTGAAAAATGGAGGAAAGCAAGTGCAAGGAGTTTTAGTTCATGTCCTAACACCAACGCATCTAAGATGCATTGATAAGGATGTGTTGATGGGGATGCATTGATGAAGTTACCCAACATATGTTTTTTTATCATATCCCTATGACTGATGAAAATATCATCCTCAAGTTATATATAAATGCATATGGTTCCATTACTAAAATTGTGTGGTGACCATGACTAGAGGGGTATGTGTTACATTACTTGAGTGTTACATTACAAAATTTTATTCAAGGGGATGGATTACAAAAAGAAAAAGAGACTAGAAAGATATCAAAGTTTATAAAAGTACAAAAGTCTTCAAAAATTTTCTGATGATAAATATTCATGTTTTTCCTAGTGATGTTGATTTTTTCAACCTTGATTATTATCTAGGTGCTTTTCTCTTATGTAGAATGTTTTGAAGGATGGACTAAAATTGCTCCTCATCAACCCATGGGTTTCTAGCTAGCAAACATGTGATGTTTCAACTTTAATTCTTGTTTATGCTACTTGTTTATGGGCATGTTCTCTTCTTGGCCTCTTTTCCTCTCCTTGCAAAAGAGCTTCAACCTTAGGCATTCGTTATAGCATTACCTACACTCATCAAAGGATCAATGTTAGTTTGGTATTTTTCCTTAATTTTTCCTTAATAACAAATCCTTTTTAGATCCTTGGTTAGCTCAAAATATGAAAAATGTTTAGCATTTAGACTCAAGATGATTTTGTAATAATGTTTCCCAAGGCTCTAAGGTAACTTAAATCATTAAGTTGTTCAATTCATTTTGATCATTCTTACTATCAATTACCATAATGTTTAAAAATGAGATGTTAGAAAGAATTTCAAAAATTACATCCTTATTGCCCATGATGAATGAGCTTAACTTTGGAAGCTCACAAGTTTCTAAACAACTAAAACCAAAGGTCTGGTTCAAAATATGATCAAAAAATATTGAATTTGAAGTATAGTTCAATATAAAAATAGTATAAAATTAATAAAAATTGATGAGAATTAGTTCCAAAATCATACATAAAGTTTGAGAAGTTTTCCATGATTTTCTGAAAGGTGTGCTACTTTGGTTTAGAGGCATTATGAAAAAAAGTCATGTAAGCAAATCCTACCCAAAGAAGGCTCTTACCATAGTTCCCTCACATAACCACCTCTATAGATGTCCATGTGTATCTTAGAAGTTAAATGTAGATCATGCCTTTATTCCAAATAACATACAACCACCTTGGTTGTGATCCTGTACTATCCTATACAATACCATTAGTCTCATAATTACATGAAGTAGTGAGGTGAATAATGGAATGAGAAGGGATTCTAGAGATTGGGACATAAGGAACCTAAACATGTTTCTAATATGTTATTTTTTCAATAATGATTAAGATAACCATCATACCTATTTTTCAAAGTTTCAAATCAAGTTCATACCATTAACAATGGCATCACATTGATGTGCCCCTTCTTGCCTACCATCATGAGTCCACAAAAACTACAAAGGATGAGCATTACTTTAAAAAGAAAAGAAAAGAGAGTAAGGAAGGAAGAGCCTTAGTTAGAGGGTTTTGTGTAGAAACATCTCTTCTAATTTCCTTATGCTTTGTCCTACAAGTTATTTTTGTAGGTTTCACACTTAAAGAAGAGCTAGATATGTGTGTCCTATTTTTATGTGTCTTCTTTTATTAATTTTTTTGATGATGATTCCTAGATGTTTTGGCATGTTTCAAGGTGCTTTGGGATCATTTTGATAAGTCTAGGGGATTCTAGGATCTATGGGGACTTTTTTGGAGGCATTTTGAGGTTCGAGGCATCAAAATGAGCATTTTTGTATTTGGCACCTATAGGTGAGATGTCTTAGTTGAGACATCTCATCATAAATTGAGATGTCTTAGGACCATATGAGACATCTTAAGAAAATAGTACATGTCTCACTTGAGAGCTAAGTTTTTGTAATAAACATTCTAGCAAAGCAAACATGTCTCAAATGATGAGGAAAAAGCTTCAATGTAGTGGTTTTCATGGGAAAACTTTGGAGAATACCTATTCCAATTTGGGAAATAACCAAAGTAAGATGGAAATAGCCAAAGAAAGATGGAAATAACTAGGAAGAAGGTGAGAAGACTTGGAAAAATAGCTAGAGAACCTCAATTTGAGTTAAGAAAAGGTTTCTAAGGTTCTTATCTTTTGGTTGCTTATAAATATTAATGTAATTTATCATTGTTAAGGCCAAAGTGTCAGATGCCAAGGAGAGTGCATATATGCATGAAAGTAAGAGAAAAGATTTCAAGAGTGGAGAGTTGAGCAAGAGAGAATGGATAAGCACATTAGGTGAGTGTAATTGGCAATCGTAGCTCTAAGATCAGCTTGTGGTGTGTTGGTCTATGTGTTCTATTCTCTTGTATCTTACTTGTGACTTGAGATCTTGATCCTAGGTTTTGGAATAGATTTCTATTGGTTGTGTCTTACATTGAGAATAACCATTGTGTGGTTGTAGAGCCTCATGCTTTGCAATATTGGTTGAATGTTATAGGTTTTGGATGCTTGTGGCTTTTGTGAATCCTGTTGTAATCTTCTAATAATTTAACTAAAGATAGCTAGTTTTCTTGTTTTCTAGCAAAACATTTTATCTTTGCACAATATCTAGATTTAGTGCATTGAAGATGATATAATTATTGGAGTGAACCTGCTCTAGAGTTATTGGTATTAAAGCTTAGCTTTATTGTTGCTTAAAAATTGGTCAAGAATTTTGTCAATTTTAGATGGCATCCAAGAAGAGATAGGTGTAAGTTCTAAATGAGGACATGTAGAGCATGAATTTTTCCTTCAAGATGATGATCACTCAATTTGATGAAATCAATGCAAAGGTGGATAAACATGCTAGTCATAGTCATATTTCGACACACAGAGGTGAATAGTAGCTATGTTTAGATAAATATGTTTCATAGCTAGCTGGAGATGAAGTAGATGAAGAGGAAAGACAATCCAGCTATGAGAATGTAGGAAACCATTATTCAATAATTCCAATGGTAGGGAAGCCTATTCCTCAAATGAGAACTCCAAGGACTCCATTAGTGTTCAATACATATTCAAGTAAGCTTGATGAAAAGATGAGACAAGGCTTGTGAGAGTGTTGAAAAATGCTTCAAGACTTCCATACATAGAGTTGAAGACTTTTAATGGTGTACATGGCACCAATGTTTTGCATTTGGTTGAAAGAACTTGAGAAGCATTTTTAGTTGGAAGAGGTACCGAATAACTTGAGGGTATCTATTATTGAATTTAAATTGGAAGGTATGGCTTCTACTTAGTGGAAAAAGAAGTCCCAAGATTACAAAAGATGAAATAGTCAAACTATCAAAGATTGGGATATGATAAAATATAGGTTTCAAAGAAAACTTGAACAGTCTCGTCAAAGACAAGAAATCCTTAAGAAGTTGAAATTCCTAATGCAAGGTAACAAGTATGTCAAAGAATCCTACATTGAATTTTGTAATCTATTCCATCAAGCTAAGGTAAAATGGGAGGAGTATGAATAAGCTTCAATCTTTTTAGGAGGTTTCAAAATAATGTATTAGAAGAAGTTGTCCTTTTATGAGCCACAAACTCATAATGAGGTTTATGATTTGATACTCAAGGCTGAGAAGAAATTAGGTGGATTTGAAAATAGAAGCAAACAAACTTCTAAGGGGAAGGAGAAGGGATCCAAATAAAAATCTAAAAATAGAAGGGCAACCAAGATGAGAATATTGAAGGAGTTAATGAAAAGGAAAAATCCAAAGTGAATGAAGGAAAGGGATGCAAGGATTAACGTAGAAAATCATCAAAAATATAATGCTTCAAATGTCGAGAATGGGGACACAAGCAATGGAAATGTCCACTTCACAAGGTAGCCAAGGGAAAATATTTGTAAACCATAAAGGTGGTGGAGACATCAAGCCAATCTCTTCAAAGACGTAATCCTAATGCTCCAAAGATAGAGGATGTTTCTAAATTAAATTCTTGTGCATTCATGAGGAATGTCAATAGAGGAGATCATCCTAATAGAAAATTGTTGTTCCAAATCAAGGCTAGTTTTTTGCTTAGTGGGGAATGGATTCATGTTTTAATTAATAGAGGAAACCAAGAAAATGCTATTTCTTATAGGGAAACTGTTAGATTGGATTTAGTAACTAATCCTCATCCAAGACCCTATAATATGAATTAGTTGTCTAAATATTTTTCCTAAGAGTTGAGAGAACAATGCACTTTAAAATTTAAAATTGGAAGTTTTCATGATGTTGTGAAGTATGATGTGCTTCCAATAGATTGTGCTAATGTAACTCGTAGTATACCTTGGAATTTAGATAATGGTGGTTAGTTTTATGGAGCAATAAATGTATGAAATGTTGTTAGAACTGATGGAATGCATGATTTGATTCCTATGATACCTGAATAAGTGAGGTAGCAAAGCTCACTTAATGCTTTCTTAATTGATCTAGGAAAGAAGAAATATACTAAGTAACATGATAAAACTAGTTTTGGTTTTATTGTTATGATAATAGTTGCTGCTACCCATGATGATTTGTAGGTTGAAATTCCTATAGGTATGCTAGGCTTAAAGAAAAAAGTTTTCAAGTTGTTTAAGAAGGAAGATGAAAGGTTTGGTGAAGTAGAGATCAATGAGAAAAGGAGTTCTCAAGAATCTCTTGTTTAGGAAGGGAGTGCTTAATACTCAAAAGTTTTAGAAGAGGGGACCAAGAGCTTTATCAAAGAGATCAAGAAATTTTCACAATTCAAGGTGATGTATGCAACTAACCAAGAAGAGTTCTTACCTAACAAGTTATGGGAGGTGAAGGTTCAAGGCCAAAGGAGTGTCAAGGATCAAGGGACTTCTTCACAAAGGATTCAAAGAATCACTGGAAGGTATGATACTCATTCTTTATGTAGTTATTATAGAATTTATGGCAAGGGAAAGAAGATTCTTTGCCAAGTTGAGGCTATCTCATGTAAGAGAGGGGATTCTTCTAGCAAAGGTATGTGGAATAATAATTTCATGGATGATGAATATGATTTTCAAGCCATGGTAGAGGATTTACCTTTTGAGTTGGTACCTCCAAACTAGGTTGTAGTAGCTATTAATTATTTCTTTGAAAGATGAGAAACCATTAAACTTGGAGACCCATATGTAGAATCTTGAAGCTGCAAGCTTTGATAAGATTAGATAGCCACATGTTAAAGATTAAGTTGAACCAAATATGAATAAAAGTTTTGAACTTTTGGTATGTCAAAATGTTAAAGAAAATGGATTATAAGGATGTTTGTATGATTTTTGTGTTTATAGGAGCAAGAGTAAAGGACTAAAGGACTCACAAGCAAACTCAAGATCATAGGGGCTCAAGAGAGCATGGATGAATATGAAGATTTCAAGATAAATATATCTATTTTTGTTGATTTTTGTTGAGGAATATTCTTGGTTGTTATGGCATGTTTTAGAGTGTTTATGGCTCATTTTGATAAGTATAGGAGGTTAAAAGATCTATGGGGACTTGTTTGGAGGCATCCAAAGGATCCTATAATCAAAACAAGTAGTTTCATTTTTGGCCCTTATAGAATAGATGTCTTTTCAAAGACATCTTTCAAAAATAGTATAAGTATTGTAAAAATTGAAGAAGACCTATAATGACATCTCTCAAAAACAATAGATGTCTCCCCTATGCAAAAATATTTCTTTCACTAGAAGAAGACATCTTCCCAAAATGGATATTTTGGAAAGACGCCTTTCCTAGATAAAGACGTCTTCCCATAGTGGAGATTTTAGAAAGAAATATTTCCTAGATAAATATGTCTTTCCAAAATTGAATGGAAATACAAAAATATATTTCAAGCATGAAGAAGACATCCTCTATAACTGTTAGTGACCGTTGGCTAGCTATTGCACAAGTTTTGAGATGGATTTAGAAACATGGAAACTATAAGAAGACTTGATGTGCATTAGAAAATGTGGAAGATTATTTGTAATCATTGTACAATCATTTTGTAATAATTTGTATTCTCTTTTTTTCATCATTGTATAATCATTCTGGCATTGTAAAGTGTATTGTACCTAAATGTACAAGGATCAACAAAGTGAGTTGCAATTATCTCTTTAATCCTTGTTCTTCTAGTCCTATTGGGTTTATGTGTTTGAGCTTGTCGAGATCCTATGGGATTGACTTGTTTTTTTTTTTTTTTGTGGTATAACACTATTATGTGGAGCTCAATATTGTAAAGGTTGTGAAAGCCTTTAAAATCACATTTCCAAGCCTAATGAGATCTTGTAGGGTTGAGTGACTAGTGCTGTGATACAGCACTCTAGAGCAAGGCTTGAAGACTATGTAGGATGTGAACCCTTCAACCACATTTTGAGAGCAAAAATGTCCAGAGGTGTGCTTGTGATTTACCCTCTAAGTGTGGACTACCCAAGTTAGATAAACACCTTAAAATTGTTGTGTGTGCTTTGTATCTTTAAGTTTTAATTTGGAAAACTTATTCATTGCCCACCCCCCACCCCTTTCTAAGTTCAATGATCCATAGGTGCTATCAAAGCTTGGTACTCTGATGCTCTTCATCAATCTCCAAGAGTGAACAATGGAAGGGTCTTTCAACACAAGATATAACTAGTCAAGGAGACTAATTATCTTTATCAACTATTGTATCCAATCTCTATATCATATCTACTAGAAAGGTAAATCTTTCATTCTATTTAGAAATAAAAGTATCTACTATTGCAAGCTTAATAGTATTTGTGATATTGATGAAAGGTATGAAATATTTTGCAATGAGATTCTTTGTTTTCAAAATTTATGCATTGAGACAAAAGATGCTTTGCATGTTAAGGAAATGAAAATTACATTTCTTAATGATGAATGTTCTTATCTCAAGAATGAAAACTCGAACCTTAAGGCTGAGGTTCAAAAACTAACCTTTGTGATTAAATAGATGAACAAGAACTCTTTGTCCAAATATCAAAAGAAAATAGATGGATATTTAAGAAATTTCTTACAAGAAAATCGATCTAATTAATTCAAAAATAGAGAAAGATGTATGGAAAGAGGTAAAAATATTTCAAATTCTAATTTTTATCTTTCCTCTATAGAATATTGGACATGTGGTGGGAGAGGTCATTTGACCTTCAAATGCCCCAATGCTTATTTGTTTCAAGACAAAGAGTATAGTGAAGAAACAAGAATAAGTAACATTCATACAAGCTGGGATGATGAAGATGCATCAACTCAAGAAGATAAAAATGTAAACAATTTTTTCACCAGCTAGGATGATGGAAACCAAGGCAAGGAAGAGGTAGGTTGCACCTCAAAGTATTTTCATATCATCTATATGGCTCTCATAGATGATGAGGTTGGCCTTTCTGATGATGATGATCAATTTTAGAATGAGGAAGAAAAGTATTATCTATTGTGTAAGTTGGAAAGTCTTTGTGTAAAGTAACTAAGCATGTAAAAATTAAGGATCAAGATATTTCTTCATTAAATTTAACAATTTCTAATATTACAAAAGAAATATCAAACCTTAGGGTTGAGAATAAAGAGCTAACCCAATCTTATGAGCAAATCAAGGAAGAACTTGCAGATGCAAAACTTGTGAATGAAAGGCTAGTCAAGGGAAAAGAGTTCCTTCAGATGGTTCTTGGACAAGGAAAAAGTCCACATGATAAGAGTGGACTCAAATGTTGTATGCAAGAGGAAGCATCTACACCAACCCTATCTTAACCAAAGGTCACTCCAAAGAATGAAGAATCAATAAGCACTACATCTCAACCAAGAGTAGCTCCAAGGTATGATCATTTTTACTACTATAGGAAGGTGAGATGTTATTATTGTCATAAATTTGGACATAAGAAATGGAAGTGCAATTTAAAATATTATCACATGAACACTTGGTCATATCATAGGACTCCTTGGTCTTATTTGAATATGCCTAGAAATGATATGAAAACAAATCAAAGAGGATTCAAGAAAGATTTGACAACTCACAAGAATGAGGAAGTTTGAAAATTTTGGAGAGTCAAGAGGAAAGAACCTAAGAATGAGAATATATTATCTAGCCAATTTGTGAAAAGGAGCCAAGCCTTGAAAATTGAAGAAGTTTGTGCAAGAAGAGAAACCTCGAAAGAGGAATCTCATTCTCTAGCACTTTATGCACCTTTATTCTCAATTGCAAGCAAGGTAAGTAATGATAAGTATAGTTATAATCATTATATCTTGACTTGATTAGAATAGATTAGTTTATGATTGAATCAAAGTTATTTTAAATCATTGAAAATCCAAAAGAAATTTTGACTTAATCTTGAAAGATTGTTGAACTATAATATGTTGATTATTTATGCTATTTTTAAAGTTTTTATTAATAAATCATGTTTTGGTCTCTTAACTAGAATGCATTGATCTCTAGTGGATTAAAGTCCTTTTCTAAATATTTGTTCTATCCCATATGATTTGGCATTGTTTCTTCCTTTTGAGATTATAAAGTTCAATTGCCTTTAAAATATTTATGATGTGTATGGATGTTTTCTTATGTTTCAAGGTGTTGTGCCATGTTTTGGGGTATTTTAGACATATTTGGACAAGTCTAAAGGTTTTCAAGGACTATAGTAACTTGTTTGAACATGTTTATAGGTTCCTAACCTCAAAACAAGCATCTTTATTTTTGGCCATGGTAGGATAGATGTCTACTCTAACAGTCAAATGTCTTACCTGCATTTGAGATGTCTCATTTTGATAGGAGACATCTCTCTTAGGAAGTAGACATCTAATCTAATATCTCTATTCTCAGGCAAGACATCTACTATTTTTTCTAAGTCATCTTGTATGGATTTTAATGGATGTTTCAACAAATAGATGCATCAAAAAAGTTGAAGACTATAGTGACTTTCCATAAAAATAGATATTTCTAATTAATTGTCTAGGAGGAAATTTCTTGCAATAAACATTAAAAATATTTTCAACTTCCTTTTTTGAAAGGAGTCACTAATGAGTGACCTTAGGTTTTACACTTGATCTTAGAATTTTATGAAGATTCTAAAATGCTCAAGGGAGAATACAAATCTCTTTACAATAGATGCATTATGATCAATAAGACTAAAAATAAAGACATGCAAGTATGCAAGGGAAGCATGTACCTCAATAGCAATTATCATCCATAGACCATCAATGTAGGGGGAGTCTTTTGATACTTTGACAAATAGACATTTAGACAATAAGATGAGCAAGAAAATGATTACTCTTTTTTTTTTTGGTAAAGTATCAAAGGTAAAAGTATGCTTTGATCAAAACATCCTTTAAACATTTTTCCTTGAGATATACTTCATGGTTCAAGTATTTAAACTAGCATGGCTGGTTACAAATCACAAGATACATAGATGTTTATAAAGTTGTATTGCTTTATTCTTTCTTATGCATATACTCTCCCTATCATAAAAATTTCTATGCCTTATTCTTTTGCTAATGTTTTAAAAAGAAGGAGAATATTGAATATTTAAAGAATGATGTAATATTTACTAGTAATGGTTTTCTAGTTTAGAGATAAGTTACTTGATCTTCAAGGATTATATGTTACTTCAAGCTTTAAGGTTTTTTAAATATTCTTGAATATCAATTGAAAGGCTTGGATTAGCTAATTTTTAACTTTGTAAATAGATAAGGGACATCTCTTCATGGAAATTAGTGCTAAGAGATGTGTACTCTTTCATTAATATTCTTTCTTAGCACAATGTTTTTTAGCTCTATAGGATTATGATATGATGTTAATTATGCATATTATATGATGTTGCTCTTTTATGATATATCTTTAAGAGCCAGGTTTACATGCATCATCCTTTTTGGTCATGTCCAAAAAGGGGGAGAAGTAGCTTATGTCTTATGATATTGTGATAAATACTAATCCATTTTCTTAAATTTTGGACATTACCAAAATGGGGAATATTTTGGACCTTTTGGTATGTCAAAACATTAAGGAAAAATGGAGTACAAGGATGTTTGTGTGCTTATTGTATTTATAGGAGCAAGAGCGAATGACTCAAAGACTCATAACCAAAGTTAGGATGACAAGGCCTCAAGGGAGCATGGAAAAATATGAAGATTTCAAGCTAAATGTGTCTTTTTTTTTGTTGAGTAAGATTCTTGGCTATTTTGGCATGTTTTGAAGTGTTTTTGGCTCATTTTGATGAGCTTAGAAGGTTATAAGGTCTATGGGGACTTATTTGGAGGCATCTAGAGGCTTCCAGCATAAAAATGAGCAATTTTATTTTTGGCCCCTATAGAAGAGACATCTTCCAAAAATAGTAGATGTCTTTCTAGAATTGAAGAAGACCCAGAAAGACATTTCTCAAAACCAAGAGATGTCTTTCCTATGCAGAAAGATGTCTTTCACTAGAAGAAGACATCTTCCTAGAATGGAGATTTTAGAAAAAAATATCTTTCCTAGACAAAGACATCTTTCCCATAATTAAAGAAAAATATAGAAAGACATCTTAGGCATGAAGAAAATGTCTGCCATGATCATTAGTGATCATTGGCTAGCCATTGCACAAGTTTCAAGATGCATTTAAAAACACAATAGCTATAAGAAGACTTGATGTGCATTGGGAAATGTGCAAGCTTTGTAATCATTTTGTATTCTTTGTTGCTCCTCATTGTATTATGATTTTGGCATTGTAAAGTGTGTTGCACCTAAACATACAAGGATTAGCAAACTCAGTTGCAATTATCACTTGTAATTCTTATTCTTCTTGTCCTATGGGGTTGATGTGCTTGAGCTTGTCAGGATCTTGTAGGATTGAGTTGTTGGTGCTATGTTACAACAATCTACAGTAGAGCTCAAGATTGTAAAGGTTATAGAAGTCGTGAAATCATATTTCTAAGCCTGATGGAACCTTCTAGGGTTGAGTGATTGGTGTTGTGGTATAACACTTTGGAGTGGGGCTTGAAGATTGTACAGGCTGTGGACTTTGAACCACATTTTGAAAGAAAAAAAGTCCAAAGGTATGCTTGTGATATACCCTCTGAGTGTGGAATATTTCAAGTTGGGGAACCACATTAAAATTGGTATGTGTGCTCTGTATCTTGAAGTTTTAATTTTGGAAACTTATTCATTGCCCCCCTTTCTAAGTTGAATGATTCACAAAGAGAAGCCATGAAGAGGTTAGTGAGTTTGAGCTTTACCTTGTAGATGATAGTAATGTCTCTTATGTAGAATCTAGTGTGTTGGATTCTAGTTTTTTACTTCAACTTAGTAGTGGTTTATTCCATTGTAACGATGAGCATCATGATCATTTTGGTGATTGTGATGAAGTTTTAAGTTATGTTATGCATGATGAAAGAAATGTAACTTTTTATGCCATGGTTGGTAATAGAAAAACTAATATTGATAATTTTTTTATGAATATGGCTATAGTAGTAGTTACTATGAGAAGATCATTAATGATATTAACATGAACATTGATAGTAATGAAATTGATTGTTTCAGCTATGAAATGGATGGACAGCATGAAGGTAATGTACATTATGATTTTGATGGTAGAGGAAGGATGAGTAAGAGGCTTTCTAATACCAAGAAGAAGAATGTTGATTTTTTTTATCATAATGCTTTTCATGTTGCTATTGGCAAAAGCTTATTTGGGGTGACTTATGGGTTTTGTCTAAAGATGTTGGACACTTTAAATAGATTTGATGCTGAAGCTCAACTTAGTGCTAATTTTTTGCATGAGATAGAGATCTCCATGCATAAGTAAAATCAAATATTGAGAAGAAGGCTAAAGATAGATTTCTCAAGAGGGATGAGGGTAAGCAGAAGCTTAATCTTATTATCAGTGACCTGGATTGGGTGCACTTGAACAAGAATTGAGAGATCTAAACATCTCTAAATTGAAAGCTAAGAAGATGGGGCCACTCAAAAGAAAGGCTAAGATTAATGTTAATGCTTTTGAGATTGATTTACCAAATGATGTTGGTATGTCTTTTGTTTTTAATGTTTCAAATATTATGCTATATCATGGACTAGCTAATGAGAAGACCATATAGGATAGCATTGATGTGTTGAAGGGGCCTTTAGTGGATAGGATGGTGATTGTACTTAAGTGGAGCGAAGCTTCTAGAATACAAGAAGTTAAAAGGCATGTATACTTTATTCATTGGAATGATAAATCTACTAATGATGTTGTATGGGTCCATGAGACCAAACTTGTTGTATGTGAAACAACCAAAGAAAGATGGGTTTTTATAGTAGATGTCCTAGTAAAGCTAGAGATGTCTCAAATGGCAAGGAAAAAGCTTTAATGTGATGGTTTCAATAAGAAAAATTTCGGAAATGCTTGTTCCAATTTCAAAAATAGCTAAAGGAATATGGAAACAACCAAAGCAAGATGGAAATAGTTAGGGAGAATGTGAGAAGACTTGGAAAATAACTAGAGAATTTCAAGTTAAGTTGAGGAAAGGCTTCTAGGGTTCTTATCTTCTAGTTTCTTATAAATATTAATGTAATTCAACATTGTTAATGCTAAAGTGACAAATGCTAAGGAGAGTTCATCTATGCATGAAAGTGAGAGAAAATATTTCAAGAGTGGAGAGATAAGCAAGAGAGAGTTGGTAAGCACATTAGATGAGTACAATTTGTGATTATAGCTCCAAGATTAGCTTGTCATATGTTGGTCTATGTGTTCTATTCTCTTGTGTTTTACTTTTGACTTGAGATCTTATTCCTAAGTTGTGGAAGACATTTCTATTAGTTCTCTCTTACATTGAGAACAACCATTGTGTGGTTGTAAAGCCTCATGCTTTGCAATATCAATTGAGTGTGATAGGTTTTGGATGCTTCCAAATTTTGTGAATCCTATTGTAATCTTCTACTAATTTAATTGAAGATAGCTAGTTTTCTTGTTTTCTAGCAAGAATTTTTATCATTGTGTAATATCTAGAATTAGTGCACTAAAGGTAATTTAATTATTGGAGTGAACCTACTCTAGGGGTGCTTGTAGGCATGGGCAACATGTCTTTCCCATGACATAACCAATAATTGTAGCTCATTATTTTTTCTAAGGGGTATGCTTTGAATTTCCATGTTTATTTTTTATTTTTTTCCACAACAACTGCACCATAAAAAGACATGATTTCTATTATGGTTGAAAATAGGATTGATGGTATGTTCATCGAGGAGTTATAAACCATAAGAAGAAAGTCAAGAAGAGAACCCACAAATCCCCTTAAGGTAATACCTTTTTCCATTTTCACTTGGTCTTTCTCTCTTTCTTCAAGGCATACTGATTAGCTGTTAATTTTAGTTTCATGTAAGAACAATATGTATTTAGAATGTCCCAAACATACAATGTTGTTTTTTAAGCATAGAAGAAATTTCTTGCTTACTTTAATATTTTCTAAACTAATTTATATAACTTGGAGGAACTATGGATCAATATATATATTTGGATTGACATCTTAATGAAAAGTCCTTTTTTAAATATAAATAACATTCATGTTGGTAACATAATCCCTACCTATAGAGTAGGGTAAATGTGATCTACTAAACAAGAGCATTAGACCACAAGGCTACTCCACTACTACCATACCTATGAGTGGAGGTAGAAATTAAATCCATCACCTCCCAAGTAAGAGATGAGTATCTTGATTACTACAATACAATCATGAGTAATAAAAAGTTATATTCTAATGAAATTTTTATATATTTTAAAAAATAAAAGAATAAAGATAACTTTAAGAAAGTTGTGAATAGAAGCATCACAAGGAAAAATCTTTCTTCAAGAATGAATGAAAACTTTGCAATACCTTAGTATTCAAAGTTTAAAAATATAAAGCAAGAGAACACTTGTAGAAAAATAAATATTTTTCTATTTTGGAATCTAAAGGATTAAAAATTAATAGAAGTAAGATAAAATATGGAATTAAATTTCAATAATAGCATAAATATTGATGAAGAAAAAGTAATGATCCTTCAAGGTCAAAAAGTCTTTAACTACAAATAGTTCCACTATGTTGGATCAATGCTCTAATCATATAGTAAAATCAATAAAGATACAAGTATTAAAATTTTAGTAGGATGGTCAAAATTGAGATAGGTTAGTAGATTTATATGTAATAAAAAAATCCTAATAAAACTAAAGAGAAAATTTTATAATAAAATAATTATACCTACATTCTTATATGGTACTAAATGCTAGGTAGTATAAAAAGGTCATGAATAATAAATCAATGTGTCAAAAATGAAAATGCTTAGATGGATGTTCAATACTATAAGAAGAGATAAATTATATAATAAAAATATTAGAGGATGACTTAGAGTTATTTCTAGTTTAGATAAGTTATAGGAATAGTATCTTAGGTGGTTTGGACATGTTCAAAGAAGATCAAATAATGAGCTTATTGAAAAACGTTACTACATCACTATTCTAGGAAAGCCACTAAAAGAAAGATCCAAAAAGACATGGGAAAAATAGATTAAAGATGATTTGAAGAAATTTCAAATAATGAAATATTTAAATCTTCATATAGGTAAATGGTGAAAGATAACTCATGTAGTCAATCCCATTTTATTAGAAAAATCCTAGAATGATGATAATGATGATTCTTAACACTAAGTAGAAAATATCAAAAATAACATGAAAAAGGAAAAATTTTCAATTTTAGGGATTCCTACTAGGTGTACAACCTTATAATTGATGCTTTGAAAAATCAAAAGAGAAAATTTAATTATTAGTACAGAGGATGGTATGAATCCTAATAACATTTACATCACTTTCAAAGGGTAGTTAAAACGCAAAATTATTTTCAATAATATTTATCCCTAAAACATATAGTCAAATTAGAACTTTTTAACTTATCATTATCTACCAAAATAAAACCCATATCAAATCAAGAGTCTTACCACTAGACTAATATTTACATCACTTTCAACATCTATGGTTGAACTTAAAATAGCAAAAGAATTTAAGGTACTAATAGAAAGTTTGATGGAGTACCAAATTCTATTCGAAAGGAAGATTCAATAGAAAATGATGATACATATTATCCATAATAATTGACCTTATGTCAAGAATCTTTATTATTGTGTATACATATGTTTTAATCTTTGAGTTGATACTATTTATGTCAAGTAAGAAAATAATTATCATACAATCTTTCTATCTAGATTGATCAATACATCTTTTAGTAAAATTTAAAATATTCGCAAAAGCTTTTATCTTTATTAGATTTTATGGCTATTTAATTATTCTTATTATTTATATTAACTTGCAATTTTGTATTTTCAACTTCAAAATATTTTTTTCTATCCTTAAGTGTAAAATATATTTTTCCTTTTCTTCAACATCTTTTCTCTTGAGGACAAGAAAACAAACATTAAATAAATGTCCTTCATGATGATAAAAGTTTCTAGAATTAGGAAGATTATAATATGTAATTAGCTGATTGTAAGTTTTCTTACCTACTTGTAATACCAATTCATTTTTTATGGTTAATAAAATTGATTTCAATAAAAAAAGTTCATAAGAATTAAATGATATGGAAATAGATTTCATATGCTTAATAGGACCAGTATGACTAATGAGTTGTTGCTTAGATCTCTAAAAAATTAATAGCTTGATAAAACATGAAACTTTATAATATTCTTCAAACTTAATATCACTAGTTTAGACAATATATGATATCATAGCTGAGATAATCTTAATATTTCTTAAACCAATGAAATTCCAAATTGATTTTCATGTTTTAAAAATAATTAAAACAAGAATATGTTCTTTTAGAATAATTCCTATAAAAAAGTTCATCTATTGGCCTAGTGTTGTGACTATAATTATATATTTTCAATGATAAAGTATAGTTAGCTAGTAGTTAGCTTCTAAGCCAAAATAATTCCCATGAAAAGGTTGATCTCTTAGCCCATAATTATCAAAATAATTATTTATTTTTTTGTGATAAAGTCCATCCAACTCATAGTTGGCCTTTTGGGAAAAAATTCTAGTGTCCATTTACAAACGATCAACATTACATGCTTATGTAAAAGTAATCTCATATCTAGGACATACTATATCATTGAAATAAGGATAGTACCTAGCATGAATGACTTAAGAAGTGAAAAAAGAAATAAGGATAGTACCTAGCATGAATGACTTAAATGTTGTGTTTTTGCATTACATAATTTAAGTGTGAAATGAAAATTTATTTATGAGATAGGTAATCCAAAATTGGAATGAACACATATCATAATGTATGATGAATAACCAATGGCTCAGATACATGATCAGGAAGAGCAAAATTAAGCATCTTATTTACATCAATAGAACTAAGAGAAGATGTTATGAATCTATATTCCTTAGTAGGTAAATTTGCATTATGAAAATCAATAGAAATTGTTGCATTAATAGAAAAAAAATTTCAACATTAGAAGAAGAATTTGGAAGGAATTTAGAGTTTCTAATGGAGGAATGATAATTTTGAAGAAATTAGATTTGCTAGCAAAACCCTAAAGATTCACAAAACTTCATATAGTTAGCTTACAAAAGGAAACCTTTAATCTTATATTATAGATTTAATTAAAGATACATAAGTAATTAATTAATATTTATGAATTAAATTCTATAATTTGTAGGCTCAATTCCAATGCATTATACTAATTATAAATAATTGATGAATCATGTTGACTACTCCGTTGATGGGCATATGTTGATGTAGCCTTGTCAATGTATCCTCATCAATGGATGAAAATATGTGTTGACATAGTATCATGTCATATCTATATAAATGTGCATACCCACTATATTTATCGTACATTATGTCATTAGCATAGCCAAGTTCTTGCAATTTTATTTCTCCAGAGTTAGAATATTTTCTAAGTGCCTATAGTAGGAACTCAAGTAATTGTACAGATCTTTATTCAAGAATCTTATACTTGAACACATTAATGTGACAATAAAGATGAGATTCTTGATATTCCTTATAGTAGTTAGAATAGCTTAATATTTCATACATGCACTTTATCATTAATGCATTTTATATTCTTGTTTTAATTCATTAATGTAATTAATAACAAACACATAAGTATGACCATGTCAAGCATACTATTTAATGCTTGGTACTCCTAGTAGTGGAAATATGTAGTAATTGACACATGGTAACCTAGTAGCATTGATACAAGTTTAGGATGTGTATAGAAAGTGGGCACATATACTTATATTAGGCTAGTTAGTCTTAGAACCATTAGATAGTCGAATTATTTAATTCTCAACCATTCATTTTTTAATGCTTAGAATTAAAAATATAAAAATATAAAATATAAATAAATATCATATGCCTTAGCTCATACTTAATCATACATATGAGCCTACGTAAATGGGAGCTAAGAAGACAATGATCATATTTTCTCAAGTCACCATCTTTTTCTATAGGCACACTTGGGAGCTGAGTCCATGGAATTCAACTAGATTTCTAGTGCATACTTGTGATTCATATGGTTAGGTAGAGGGACTACTCACTGATTATCATTGATTTAATTACTAAGGATTTAGTGTAGCTAAGTGAAATAAGTAGGAAAGATTGTAAATCATACAAAGAGGTTGTAAAGACCATTAAATGATAAATCATTAAGAACATAAGAACAAGCACATTATTTTTATCAAAGACTAATATGGCTTCTTCTAGTAGCAACAAATCTTAACCACTTATAGGAAGAACGAATCAGAGATAGGAGGTTTAAAAAACATCTCAATAACTTCAAATGTTTACATCCATCCAGATCCTTACACTCCATATTTTATCTTCATCCTACATCAGGATGAGTAGCTACGATGAAGGAACATGGAAGACAATATTGTGTTGCCTCTCGACTAATCTATTCCTAAAATGTTGATGAATATCTAATTTGGTTGGGCATCATTGGACTTAATGTAGAATATGAAGTCCAAGACCACTTCTACAAGGATTGTCATTCCATTGATGCCCAAAGGAGGAAGGATTAGTAGATGGAAGCATGATATGAGGCCTCTAAAAGCAAGAGGATCCCTACCTAGTTATTCTTGCAACAACATAAAGAAGGTGAAGAATTCTTTTTAGGTGTGTTTTAATACACAGATTCTTCCCCTTTCTTTAATAGGTAGACCCTTAACCAAAGGTTGTAATCAGCTATGGATAACCTTGGTAATAGGATAAAATGGTTCTTAAGACTAGAAGGTCGCAAAAGATGACAACCACAACCATTCACCCAAGAGAAAGAATAATGACATATACAAAGAAAAAGATAAACATAAGGAATAGGGTAGCGATCGAAGAAGGGAATCTAGTAGGCATCATTCTAATGCCAATTTTCCTTCTTCCTCATCCTCATCATCTTCCTCCTCCAACTCTAACAAGAGGATTAGAGGCCAAGATAGAAAGAAGAGTAGCTGAGATGGAGATGGAGATGAATAGAGGAATAGGGATGATCACAGATTCTACCAAGATAGGAAAGAATAGGGGCAAGTACAGAAATAAGAGGAGGAGCATTACAGAGAAAGAAGGCATAGTAAGACTCATCATAGGCGTCATGGCTATGACAAGGATCAGTGAGATCATTATGACTATGATGAGCCTCTTTTGACTATTAGGAACATGTTGAATGTATTAGAGGCAATTCAAATCCCAAGTAGGCACTTAGAAGATAGTCACATCAAAAGGTTGGATATGAACAATATACTTAGATTTGAGGGGGATATAACTTAGATCCATAAAATCATCTACAAGCCTTTCATTATACATGTGCCTTGTAGAACATTGAAAATAAATGGAAAAAGATAAAACTCTTTCCTAGGATACTCATTAAATAGGCTAAAAGCTGGTACTAATACTTATAACTAGAATCTATCCACCAATGGAGCACAATGTTAGAGCTATTCAAAAATGAGTATCAAACTTACTCCAAAGTGTCCAATTTTCATAGGCAAATCCAAGGCTAGAAACAAGGAAATCATGAGTCCTTAGATGTAGTTCTAGGCAGGTACTATTCTCTTTTGCACTGATTCCTAGGTAATAGATACTTCTAATGGGATTAGCTACACCATATCTTAGATGGACTCAGGATTGAAACAAGGAGAACTCTTGGGGTCTATACCTAAGAAAGACTTTTGAACTAAGTGTCCATTAGATTCAAAGGCTAATTAATTAGGTGACCAAAGAGGAAGGTAAACTCAAGAAGCAAGAAAGTACAGAAGAATACAACAGGGACCCCTCCATTTGTAAGAGAGAGGTCCATTTCTATGATCATGAGGAGGAGGTACTACTTGATGAAGTGATGTATAGGAAAATCTTGCCAATACAGAAATTTGTTCCTAAAATATCAGCTAATGTAGATAAGATGTGAAACTTATTGGATGAGAAGTTCCAAAGCACTCTAAAGATTGTAGAAGAACATAGAGACCAAGGGGGTAGTATTCATAGAAGAAGAAAGAAAAAGGATACTAAACAAGGATATCACAAAAATAAGCATAAGGTTGCAACAGTAGAGGAGGTTGCACATTATAAAACTGATGATGACGGTTGTGGAATTTGCTAATATGAATATCCTAAGGGATGGTGTCTAGTGTTGTCACACTTACAAGAATATGGTATATACGCTTTGAATCGTAGGTTGGAAAAATGGTAAGAACCAAGGAAGTTGGCTTATCCACAAGGAAAATATAGGCAACAATTCCACCAATAAGTATATTATCTAAGTGGAGCATCATCTCAACCTCAAGAGTAGTATCAGTAGTGGCAACACCCACAATCATGGAGAATACCATCATCAAGGTAGCAATATCCTTATCGGAAACCTAATATAGTATGTCTAGTAGCTAATATCCCCATGTGACTTATCTAGTCACGCTTCCGTTCCATACTACTACTACCCTTTAAAATACTACTAAACACCTTTTCCAAGGGAGAAGTCTGCTTTCTCCTTCTATCCTTCCAACACACATCCACTCTTGGACCATAACTTATAACACCTTTCCACCTGCTCCATCTATATAGGGTACCCACAAAACCATAGGAAAGAAATGCCATGAAGACAATGAATCATTAGCTCCATGAATGCTAAGTGGTTCTAAATACAAGCCTTATAAGAGGTTATTCTTTAAAACCAATAGCTCCATGAAGCCCTCTCCAACACCTATGGCTACTAACCTTGCTACTTATACATCTAAAAGTCATAGCGAGCTGCATTTAATTTAAAGCTCTCTCCAAATCCATGCTATCATGTTGGCCCATGTGATCATAGATTAGATTAGTGTTGGCCACCTTTCCAAGAAGAGTTCTAATTTAGGAGTCCCCTCATCTACCTATAGATCACAAAAAATGAATTGTGAAAGGTTCTTTTAGACTTAGGTATTGAAGTTAATTTCTCAAGAGATGTACAAGGTATGAAACCTACCTCCTTTGAAAAAGAGAAACATTAGATTGGAGATAGCAAATTTGTCCATCGCTATTGTTTTAGGATTAGTGGAGGACATTGTGACCACTATTTGTTGGTGGTCCTATCCTACCAATTTCCTGATGATCCATGTAGAGAACCACAAGGGGGACTTCCCTATTATCATTGAAAGGGAATGGTTGAGCACAATAGATCTGAAAATGGATATTCAAGACCTTTTCTTGGAGATTTTCAATAAAAATAAAGTTGCAAAAATGAAGAAAAAGAGAGTTTCATGCATCATGTATAGTCACACAGGGTACCATTGCATGTAGAGACTATGGACCATTAAAGACACATCATGTCAAGCATGTAATTAGTGTGTAAAAATTGTAGTAATTCAAAGATGCTTAGATGTAACAGCCACAAAAGAAGAAGATACCTAGTGGTTGATAATAGATGATGAAGTTGAATCAGCAATGTGCATGGAACTAGCTGGGAGCCTTACTAGCTTCTATGTTGAGAGAATGAATAAACTAGAGCAACTTCATTGTCAACTCTTCAATGCACAAAGTGAAATAGATTAGGAGGAGTTGGAGATCCCTCGTACTTTTAAGCAAGAGCCCCCTGAATTAAAGGGTCTACCAATAGGCATGAAATATGTATTTCTCAATAATGGCAAGTTGGTGATTATCAATGTCACACTTGCTCTTGAGAAGAAATAGAAATTCTTGAAAGTTATGAACAAATGGCCAACAATCTTTACTTGGTCTCATGAGCTTACAGGGATAAATCCTTGGATATGCAAGCATGAAATGTACATAGAATCTTCCATCATGCCAAAGAGGCAACCATAATAATGATTAAACCCATAACTGAAGTAGATCATCAAAGAGGAGATTGAGCAGCTCCTCAAATTTGGGTTCATCTACCCAATTGTAGATAGTGAGTCGGTTAGCCCACTTGTTATTGTTTCAAAGAAAGAAGAAAAATGGAGAGTTTGTATACACTTTCAACTATTAAATATGGTGTTATATAAGGACCATTTTCCATTGTCATTTGTAGACCAAGTATTGGATACTATAGTAGGGCATTATTACTATAGCTTTCTTAATGGTTATAGTGGCTATAACCAAATCTAGATAGCACCAAAGGGCCAAGCCAAGACTACATTCACAAGTCCTTAGGGGAATTTTTCAAAAAATAATATGTCCTTTGGACTATGAAATGCTCATGCCATATTCCAACGATTGGTCCTTAGCATCTTTCAACAACAGATCGATAGTGGGGTAGAAGTCTTCATGGATGACTTTTCTACCTATGGGGCTACCTTTAAGTAAGCCTTAGACAATCTTGATCAAGTACTACAAATGTGTATGGAGATTAATTTAAGGTTCAACTAGTAAAAGATCCATCTAATAGTCCAAGAAAGCATTGTCTTAGAGCATAAAATTTCTCATAAAGGAATCAAGGTAGACTTGGAAAAAGTATGAGTCATCTAAGAAATAACCATGAAACTAACAATGGTAAAACATGCAAGTTCATTTCTTGGACACATAGGTTATTATAGGCACTTCATCAAAAAATTCTTAAAGATCTCCAAGCCATTGGTGAAGCTCACAAAGAAGGATGTACCATTCACCAAGACCAAGGAATGCAAAAATGCATTCCAATAATTAAAGTAGAAACTTGTAGAAACTCTAATTCTATGAGCACTAGACTAGTCCATGCCATTCCACATCAAGATTGATGCATCAAATTATGCTTTAGAGGCCATTCTTACATAGTTAGATGATTACAAACATCCATACTATATCCATTATGCAAGTAGGAGCATTCTAAGTGCACATCTAAACTACACCATCAGTGAAAAGGAGCTCATGGTTGTGTTGTATGCCTTAGAGAAATTCAAGTACTATATGTTTGGATACCAAGTTTTTATGCACATTAACCATAGTGCTATACACTTCCTCATAAATAAATCAATGGTAAACCCCTGTGTCATATGATGACAAGTGATTCTTCAAGAGTTTGATCTAATGATGATTGACAGAAAGGGAACTAAGAATTTGGTTACTAACCAGTTTTCTCATTTAAAATGGGATAAGAAACAAGATGAAGGATCATTATCTAATCAGTTTTAAGATGGACTTCTCTTTGTTGATATTGTTAAAGCTATAAATCCCAAAGATTCAAGCTATTATGATCACATCCTTTTCTACCTACTCATTCATGACATGCCACATTAATGGGATAGTAGGAAGAAACATCAGTTTCTCCACTAGCCCAAACATTTCATGGAAATTAAAGGAAGCATCTATAAGAGTTGTGCTAATGACCTGGTATGATGGTGTGTTTGTAATGCAGATCAACTTTGAGTCATTGAAAACATATATGAAGGTCCTTGTGGAGGCCACTATGCTAGGAGGAGGATGACTATTAAAATCCTCATGGAAGGGTATTATTCGCCAATAATCTTTAGAGATGTTAATCACTTCTTCCATTCTCATGATAGATGCCAACAAGATGGAGGGATGATTACATGAATGGAAGGGTTCCAATAGTGGATTTAACCATTAGAACCTTTTGATCTTTGTGGAATTGACTTCATGAGATCCATCAATCCCATGTTAAATGGAAAGGTATCCATAGTCATTTCTATTGAATATTGTAGTAAGTGGGCTGAAGCCACTACCATCACTAGCTATGCATCCTCTACAGTAGTACAATTTGTACAACAAAATCTTGTAAATAAGTTTTGGTGTGCCATAGGCACTAATTTCTAATAATAGAACATACTTTATAGGTGCCACATTTTGAAAACTTATGCAATTCTTGGGGGTTGAACATAAACTCATAACTCAATACCATCCACAAGCCAATAGTCAAGTGGAGGTCACAAATAAGAAAATAACAAAATTACTAACATGAAAAGTTAGTAATTGTAGGAAGGATTAAAGCACAAAGCTCAACAATGCTCTTTAGGCTTATTGTTTAACATGGATACTTCCTATTGGTTATTCTCCCTATTAGTTAGTGTATGAGAAGCTTCAAACTCTTCCTATCCAAACAGAGCTTTGTACACTTTCAATGACTTGTGACCTTAACCTAGATTTAAGTTTAGCCCAAAAACAAAGTATAATGAATTTAAACATTCTAGACAAAAATTGATTAGTGGCCCTATCTTTGAATGAAGTGCACAAGGCACACAACAAGCAATGTCATGATCTCAAGATAAGGAAAGTCAAATTTCAACTAGGAGATAAGCTACTCTACTAGAACGCCAAGCATGTACCTCAAAACACAAAATTTGAAATGCTATGAGAGGATCCTTACATTGTCCATGAAACTTTTCCATTTGGGATCATGATGATTTACCATATTGGTATCCCAAACAAATGATTATTGGTCACCATGCAACAAGTCAAACCTTTCCTATAGATAAAAGTAACCAATGGTCACAACACCTTAACTAATGGCCAAGCTCGTTCTATGTTTTAGATCTTCCCCTTTCAACTTAGTCATGGAGGAGATGGCCATTGATTCTAACATTTTGTAATGTCATCTTAATTTTTCAAATTTTCTATTTTACATCATTTTTATACGTTTTTCATTTTCTTATGTTTTTTGCAATTTCTTTTATATTTTTCCTTATTTGTATATTTTTACATGTCTTTATCTTTTTTATTTCCATTAGAACTTTGCTGCTTGATATAGCTATCGATTGTTAAAGGTTTATTAAAATATATTAGTTAAATTTATTTCTTAATGACTTGATTTCATATTTGAATTATGACATCAATAAATGGAACATTTGTTTTCTCATGATATTAAGCAGTGAACTCATGTCATCCATCCATTCCACTCAACTCTTGGTGTTCTCTCATCTTGGAAGCATAAGGTACTTTCTTGATAACAACTTATATAGAATTTGTGACCTTGGAACTTACCAAACTTGGAATAAATCAAGTGGAATTGATAAGGGTGTGGCTTCAAGGGGACTTGTTACCTTTTATACCTACCTACCTTCTAGAGTTTTATGGGTATTCTCAACAATTATTCACCATTTCTAATGTCACCTATTAATAGGAAGTAATTTCTTTGCATAGTGTGGTTCCTACCAAAACAAATGACAAAAAAAACATGGTAATTCAAAGAACACCCCTTAGACAAAATAATGGACTACAAACATTTCTTATTAGGCTAGAAAGACATGTTACCAATGCGTAAAGGCACCCCTCTAACTAAGGCCCTCTTAACTTTTGCTTTTCTTTTCTTCTCTCATTGGAATATGGGTGATCTTTGGGAGTGTTCATGAATTCTAGGGATTGAATGGTGTAAATGTATCAATGCAAAACCATTGGAAGTGGATGGACTTATTTTTGACTAAGGATCAGACAATATTGGATCACACTAATGATACAATTCACAAAGGACTTCATGTGACTAGGATGCGAGAATCCATTATCATACTCTCTCTCCCATTTTCCAAACTCTTACCACCTATCACATCACTACCTCTTATCATGGTTAATCAATATGTTTGTTTGTGATGTCCTATTTCCTTGATAATGTCTTATGTGGTTTTGATTTTTAATAATTCATGGTCATTAATCATCCTTCGTGCCTACAAACTTATAAGTATGAGGGCATGCAAGGGAATTAAGGACATGAACCTGCTATGAGGAGGATCCACTTGCATACTCCTTCGTTTGAGTTGATAAACTTCCTATCCCTTATTTTGCATTCAATTCCATTGTTTTCCAACAAGGAACATACATTTTTGCACTACTTGGAAAAATCATTTTCTCTAAATCTTCTTTCCCAAAACTAATTTGAAGTCATCTTCCATGATTTTTCATCATTCTAGACTTTTTGGCTTCCTTTGAACTCTAATTTCATCACCAAGATCTTCCCTAACACTTAGTTTTTTTAATGTGGAAAACTATCTGAAATGGCTACATCAACATATCCTTGTTAACACAACCCAATGTGTCAACGCATCCCCATCGACAAATCAATAAAACTCTATAAATATGTGTCAACACTTAGTCAATTTTTCATATTTTCTTCATAACATGAGGGGAGTTTTTGCAATTTTTAGAGACCAAAGCACATTTTGAGTACCATAACTTTGAAACCACTTATCCACTTGCCATCATTATTAGACCCTCTAGCTACCAAAGGTGATTTTTATGTTGCAGGAATCACAAATCTATGGTTTATGATAGAAAAGTTTTCAAAACGTTTTCTAACACCCCAAGGTTTAACTATTTAAACCCTATTAAAACTGCCATCTACATTAAGTTAAACCTCATAAACAAACTCTAGTGGCTAAATGAATAAAATAATAATAATATTAACAATTTTCCATGATTACAACTAAACTAAGTGTAACTTAACTAAAAGAGAAAGGTACAAAAGAGCACAAAGGGTTACACATTAATTACTAATCCTTGGTTATGCTTGTTATCACGAATGACACCAAAGAGGGGGGCACCTCTAGAGGGACCATAACAACCAAGGGAAAAGTGGTCATGAGGAGGAAGGACCAACAACCACAATAGCTGTAGGAATAAGAGGCCAAAACCCATGCAATATGACCTCTTTAGGAAAAGCCCAAAGTGGCATCTATTCATTAGATTCCCATAGTAGAAACTAACCAGTCAAGGTAAGATGAGGTGTTAAGGTCAATGCCTAATCTAGAAGTCACATTAACTAAGGGCTACCTTGAAAGGATTTGTTTCAAAAGGGTCCAAATTCGCTTCTCCAAGAACTTAACTTTAGTTCCTTCTTTGAATTGGTGCCTAACAAAGTCTACACTCAACTACAGGGGTCTCCCATGTGGTCCATTTTCTCATCTAGTGGAGAATGGTACATGGGAGAGATGTACCTATTTCAAAACAACTGACAAGAAGACAAGATGGTCAAGATCAAGGATATAACCATTTCCTACTTGATTGAAGCCATTGTGAAGGTCCTTATGTTGCCCAATACAGGGGTAACACTTTTGGCAATCTCTACCTACATGGATAGCAAAAAAAATAAAGAATGAATCTAAAATTGCTATAGGATGGGCCATAAGGTATATCGTGTACTCACCATGGCAAAGCGTGCTTCAAGATAATGACCTATCACCTAAATTCTACAATGAGGCTTAGAAAGGTGACCACCTTCTATGCCTATTCTTACACTGCTCTAAGTAGAAAGTTCCCTGTCAACCTCCCTTATCTCATCTACCTTGAAATCAATAAGTGCTTAAAAGAAAATAAGTGAGGAAGGAAGATACTTTCCTTCTCATGCCTTATCAAAAAACTTTGCTGAAGGAGAGGCATAGCATGTTATGCCAACAACACACTCTACCATGCTCCTATTTCATCCTAGTAGAAGATAATGAAGGATAAAGTAGCTACTAAGCTACTAGAAGAGAAGTGGCCACCGGTAGCACCTACCTATGAAACCATACTAGAGGCTTGGACAGCTGCTAAAATAATCCAGAAACTTGACAAGCAGCTGCTCCAACGATAGTAGTATGACACAAGAGGTATGGAACCATCTATCTACTGCCCAATGTTGAACCATCTCAACAAAGTTACTTGAACCATTAGCTAGCTAGAAGAAACTACCCTACTATTTTCTACACAATTCATGCACCAAAAAAATGCATGTTGTAGCCTTTTGGCATTGTATACTTCACCGCTATACTTGAAGCTAGATTTTCATTGTAAAATTATAAGGTTGGAAGTTCATGAGCTACAATATCACATACTTAAACTTTTGGAGCTAAAAAATGTTCCATTAGTTGTCATAGCCTTACTTGCCAAGTGGAAAATTAATGCATGTCTATATTTGGGCTTGGGAAGGTTGAAAATTCCTTAAAAACTACCAAATCTTGCATTTTCATGGATTTTATGTTGGTCATTTCCTCAACTACGCTAGAAATAACTAAATCCAATGTTGAAGTTCTTGGGTTTTCATTTTCCCAACAATTGCTAGTGTAATTCCCACCTTCAGTGCAGATGCCACAAGGCCAACATTGGAATTATGGGATTTCTACTTTTTACAAAAGCTAGCATTGGAGTGGTTGGGGTTTTTCTTTTCCAACTAGGCTAGCATTGATCCAATAATTCTAGCATGGATTCCATGATGTTAGCATTATTCCCATGAGGCTAGCATAGATGAATGAAGCCAACATGGTTGGAAAAGTTTGTTTACTATTGATATTATCCAATGTGGTTTTGGTGCCCTTGATGCATGAAAACTTATCAAAAATGGATAACTAAGCTAGAAATGATGGCCTACCATAGCTGCATATTATACTAATCTATCAGCAACCATGGTAGAAATTTGCAACCAAAAACCAACAACCATATAACCTATAAAAGATAAATTTGAACATAGTGAATAGATTCCACAAACAATTCTTTTACCAGCAAAACTTTTCTTGGTTCCATCCTTTGCAACCTAGAGCACTTAAAACCTTTTGGATTTTGTAAGACTTTTTAACAAATAGGAAAGTACTTAGGACTCTTAGCATAGTACCATTATAACAAAAATTCAAGCACATACCTTAGGCCCTTGGCAATCAACGCTATAATTACCTTATCTCCTTTGTAATCAACATTGCAATTACTTTACCCATTTTTCAACTAGTGTAGTAGATCCAACTTGAGAACTAGTAGAGAGTTGTGGAAGTGAAGCTTTGGAGCACCTGAATCATCAAGCTAACTGAAGGACACACTTTTTTTTTCACTAGGATTGTGACCACTTCTCATGTAGCTCTTTGTGCATTTTAAGTACAAAAAACTTGTACTCGCTTGAACCTTTTGTATTTGCAACTATTATTATTTTTTAATAAAATTTGCAATTCATTTTTTTGTGCTCTTTTGGTTAGATCTACACTTTTTTTTTACAATTTTTAAGTCCCTAGGTGATCAACAAGACCATCTAGGGTGCTTTTGATCATCTTCTTGGAGGTCCTTGGGATCCAGAGTTAACTTCTTTCACCTAGAATTTTTGGTTTTCCAACACCAAATTTTTTAGGCATTATAGGTTTTTGTGCTAAAAGGAGGGCCTCCACCCAAGTTCTTCATCCAATTCTACTTTGATAATTTCAAAATAAATTTTTGTACAAGTTAAGATTTTTTAAATTTACATTGAAACCTTTAAATTTTTCCATGAAAATCCATCATTGCCATCCATTTGCCTGCAACTAATATCTAGCATGGTTGTTGTAGTCAATTTGGGTGTTGCTATGAAACTCACAAAAATTGCTCAACTATTGGAAGCTAGCATAGTTTCTTAAGAAACATGCATAATTCTTTTGTTAAAAATTAACCTTGGATTTTCCAAACACTAGCACATCTTTCCACTACCCATTTCCTGCTATGAATTTTTCCATTAGGTCTCTTAGCAAAACCAATCCACCTTTTTCCCTTTACCAAACTACCTAGCATAGTTTTGGTGTACCAATTACATTTTCTCATTTCCACAAATCCTAGCTTTGTTTTCCAAGATATCCAATATATATTTAAAACAATACTATTTTTTCCTTCGTTGCACACCAATACCTAGTGTAGTTTTTCCATAAGTGAAAACATAATAACATATTTTTAAATAAGGCAAACCAAACTTGCCTATTATAACATCCAACTAGTTTTGGAAAAATACCATCTTTTCAAAACTCAACATATTACCAATATTCATTTTTTTCATATTTAAATTTTCATAACAAGTGCTCAGCTTTTTAAAGCCCCAACAAAACTTAAACTTCAAAATTTCACAAAATTTGGTTTTAGATGTGCACACACAGCCCAACATAGTTTTTGCTATCCTAGCATAGTTTTGAAGAGCTCAACATGGTTTTGCAAATTCCATCTTAGTTTATGCTGGCTTGACATAGTTTTTTTGGTACTAATTAATGTCCTTTTGTAAATCAACCATATTATGACTCAACCTTACATACATGGTCTCCAACCAAGATTTAGTTTGTGTCTATGACTTGAAAGACCTTGGGGTCATTAAATGAAGACAATCATTCCAAAAAAGGGGAAAAAACCTAGATTTTGTGGTTATTAATGATGAGTTATACAACTTCCTCTATGTCAAGATACAATCTAGTATCTTGATACCATGCTCCTAATCTAATGCTAAGCATCAATTCAAAATTATGCATTGGGATGGGAAAGAATACATTCCATCTCCTTATGACCAAAACCCCCTTGCTAACTTTTATGCACAAATGCTAATACAACTCATAGGTGTCAATGAATTTAGTAAGGAAATTAGCTCAAAGGATCTCTTGGAAAAGCAAGATGAATTTGAGACTGAACTAGAGCTAGACACCTTCATCGAGAGACTTTTCCAATGATTGGCTTCCTAAACAACCTAGCTTCATAAATACTACCTCATCAATGGGACAAGTCTCTTAGCCTAATTTCCATGTTTTCCATCATACCATGTTTAGCTCTACACCCATTATTATCATATACGAGTTTTAATTGGTATCTCAATTTTCCTCCTGGTTCTTATCCATGCCATTTGCAATTCAACCTCATCCCATGCACCCACACTTGGTGATGTCTACCTCACCACCACATTTTTTCATACTAGCAGAACCCTCATCGAGGCCCCAAGTAATCCAAGCATCTCATACTTCCTTTCCACCCTTCATACTACAAGTTCCAACTTAAACCTCTTTCTCCTTCTTTATCCCACTTGTGACCCTGATCATGTGACCTCTTCCCTCTATGCCAATGTTAAGTGTATAGCCTCAAGCTACTCAACTTCCTTATCAACTATCAACACAAATACTGTAGCCTACAAGGATACCCTAGGGCTTCGATCAAGTTTTCCAAATGATCCAAGACCTTACTGAAGAGCTATAGAAACTCAAGGCTAGTATAACTTAGATGGTCAAGGTTCTATACTTTCACCAAGATGATCCTATAAGCCCTATTGTTCCTCAAATAACCTTACTTGTAGGTATGACCATACCAAACTTCACCAAATACAAAGATGATGGGGATCCTAATGTACACTTGGTCACCTTCTAGCCTAAGTACCTCTTTTTGCAAGCTTTTCCTAATACAATACTATGGATTTTTCTCATATCCCTTAAGGGTAAGGCTTTCAATTGGTATTGAACCTTGCCTATAGGTTCCATCTCTTTCCTTGAAGACCTGATAAACCAATTTATTAAGTGCTTCATATACAACTTAAAGTTGAATGCCACATTAAATCAACTAATGAAGGTGAAGTAGAGGTCACTTGAACCTATCAAAAGATTCATTTAGAGGTGGAATTTAATGCTTAATGAGATTCTAGATCCTATCTTTACAACTCACCTCTTGGTCATATTTAAGGAAATAGTAAAAGACTTTATTAAGTCAAATCTCTACTATTTAGATCCTAGTCACTAAGCCAAGCATTTTTGTAGCTAAGAACATCAAGAGGGTAGCTAAGGCTAGCAACAATCCAACCTATGTGACATGAAAAAACCAACATATGAGGAGGAGTAGCAATAAACCTAGGAAAGAACATACAATCATGGCTATAGTATTCAAGGATACAAAACAAGAATAGAGATGGGGATCACCACCATGCAACACATCCACTAACTCATTGTAGCCATCCACTTCCTACATGCCAAATCAGCCTAGACCAAACTTCCGATGAAAGGATAGGTCAAAGTTTGCTAGGTTGTCTACAAAGTCCTCTAAGATTTTAGAGTAGTTTCTTAAAGACAACCATATACAACATAAGTAACTATCTAAGAAGACTCATAAGAAGCATGATCATCTTTTTGACATAGCTAGAAATCCAACGATAGCTACCAAAGATGATCCGAAGCTACCAAAGTACTTTAGACTAGATAGGCTTTGCCATTATCATCAAATGGCTAGTCATGATACCAAATTTTACCTAGCATTAAAGGATGACTTCTAGAAGATTCTATATCATGGAGAGTTGGTGATGAATGAGTCCAACTCTCCAAGTGCCAAAAATAACTCCTATATTGTAGCCTCATTCATAGAAATTAAACAGTCTAATCCTCCTAGGGAACCATATATCATCAAAGTACTATTGTAGCCCCAAAAGACAAAGCCTATAAAGCCCTTTGTCATTAGGATATCACCTCTTTTAGCCCCTAAAAAACCTTTCATTATACATGTCCCACCTTCAATGGCAACAACTTCATAGCCTAGGCCTCAATTTACTAGTCCTTGAAAGCCTAAGGAACCATTTGTTATCTAGGTGCCTCCACCTTCAATAAGTAAAACCATGAAAACTCATGATCAAAGCCCACCTATAGTGGTTCACAACTCAGAGCTTAGCAAGAAATCATCATCACAACATGGATGCAATCAACTTGTCATCAAACCAATAAAAAAGCCCACTAAAGGTAACCAACAACAAAGGGCTTAGAAACAAGCTACATCAAGATCAGCTACATCCATGGATAAGTGACCCTAGGCACATATATCAAAGCCTAAGCCATAGACTCTAGGAAGGATGGAGGAAGTTAAGACCACTAAGGTTGAAAGATCATATCCCAAGGAAAAGAATTTCCTGACAATAATGGAACAAGCCAAACAGTCATTGAAACAAAAGAACACATCATCAAACTTGTATGACCTAGTCATGACTTCTTCTGCTCATAGAGATGCACTAGCTTAGGTTTTAACCTTTGTCCTTGTGAGGAGAGACATGCCCACCAACAGAGAGTGTATCTACAATATCATTGAATAAGCTCCACTTAGGGAAAATGGACATCAATGCATGCTCAAATTTGGTGAGAGTGAGGTGAAGATTGACTCTCAAAATGAGGAAGTGCTATTTGCTCCTCTGCTTAGTACTATACATGTTGATAGGTATAAGGTTCATCATTTTCATGTATATGATGGGGCAAGAACTAATGTGGTATCATTTTTTGTTGTTGATAAGCTATATTTAACTAAGAACATCCAAGAAATCACTACCTCAACACTCAAGTCATTTAATGGATCATGAGTAGCAATGGGAGGTTCCATCTCCTTGGATTTCATATTAGGTAAGCAATTCCCTACACGTACCAACTTCCTAGTGGTTGAAGAGATACCTAGCTTCAACTTGATCATAGGAAGACTATGGTTAGCTAAGCTTCATGTGGTCTCATCTCCTATACATTAGGGAATTCACCTACCATATGATGGTGGTGAAATTATCATTCATGAGGATAGCGTGTCACTACCTTTGGTTAACTATATCAACATTGATGGAGATTAAGAAGTGGAATTTTAAGAGGAAATTATCAATACTCAAACTAGGACCAACAATAATAAAGATAGTAACAATGCTAGCAACATCAACTCTACAACATGAGGTGGTCAATGAAAATGCATGTGGCTTGCCATGTTTAACAAGAGAGATAGTGAGCATAAGATCATGCCAAAGGGACTCATTGATCTATCAAAGATTAAGCAATAATTTTGTAGTAAATTTCTTAACCCTTCTTTGGTTAATGGTTGATTCTCTACCTTTGCAACATTATATCATGTTTCAATGTTAGCTCTAGCCTTATATGCTCTTTCAAGAGCATCCCATACTTGCTAGACAACATATGGACCATGGCCCACTAAGACCTAAAATTGGCACCACCATGGCCTACTAACACCTAAAACTTGTAATATCACAACCTGCTAAGGCCTAAAAGTAGCAACTTTATGGTCTACTGGGGCCTAAAATTGGTGAATCCATGGCCTACTAAGGCCTAAAGCTAGAGAATGTAATGAATTCTTCTTTTATCCCCTATACCAACATTGTAGCCAATCTACTTGATAGCATTGTTTGTGAGTTTTAATTATATGCATATACCTTGTGATGAGTGGCAAGGTATCCCTATGCTCAACCATATGAATAAGAGTGTCCACACACGATCCAGTTGAATTCCAAGGACTAAGTGCTTATGCACCTTTACAGAACAATGATGGGTTAGTTAATTGTTGTCTTTCCAAGCTCACTTGTATAGCACAATTTTATGGTTAAGTAAACTTGAGGTATATGATTTTTTATATATTTTTATGTTTTATATTCTGGTGCTAAAAAGGGAGAAGTGAAATAATTAAGTAACTAATTTAATATAACTAATCAACTATGCTCTAAATAGTCCTAACACCAACATCTATCCCCACTTTCCATACACATCCTAAACTAGTGTAGCACTACTAGGATTACCAAATGCTAATCGTTACTGGGTTACCAAGTGTTCCACACATGCTCGAAGTGGTCATACTAAGTGTGCTTACATGGGAGAATTAACAAGGTGAGAGAAAACATTAATTAACTACAGAAAACATTAAATAACTGTAAATAGCATGAAGGGTAAGAGATAATCTATTTTGAATGTTGCAAGGGTTATCACAAAGTTTGTCTTTATTTTCGGCCACAAGGTGTACTCAGGTACACAGTGCACAAATAAAGATCCATTCACTTTATGACTCCTAGTGTAGACACTCAGAAATAATTCTAACTCTAAAAAGGAAAAAGTGCAAGAGTTTGGGTAAGGGACTAAGAGACTAAATTAACCTATTACCAAACCAAGTGCACTCACCTCTTATTTATAGGCGATGAGACAAGCTCCGACATCAGATGTCCAATATAGCTTGGCAGGCTTCGATACATGGACCCGATATCACGGTTCATCACCTTGCTTTACAATTATCATTACTACATATTTTTATTTACCTATTTCATTTTATAGCCTCATTACATCTACTACTTATGTTTATAAAATCGATACATAGCCAAGGTCACATCATGTGATGATACAACAACATACATACATAAATGTCCAAAACTATGTTTGCATTATTTTATATACAACAATAAAAATAATGCCTGGTTTTTGTGGCCATTATAGCCAAATGAAATAGATAATAATGATGCAGTTGAAATAACCAGACATAACTAGGTCATCGATGACCAAGATTGAGCGATAAGAGGGGAGGGAGACCATCATCAATGTTGTCACTAACTCCATCAGTGTTGTAACCATTAGTGACAAGGGTAGCCATAAATGTAATTATTAAAACATAAAATTAGCATAAACCAATAAAACATTCCAAAATGAGGCTATGGCTCATTGATGAACACATCTAGATGAGGTAATATATTATCAAAAATTTAATTAAGGGAAACTCACATCACACAACCACAGTAAGAATATTAATTTTAGTATTAACAATGAATCAAACATAATTTTTAGCCTCAAATAATTACTTGAATCATTTTGAATAGCAAGAGATTTGTTAAAATTACCAATGACTTATGGCATATATGGACATCATGACCATTTTTTTCATCATCAAGGACTAGCAAAAGTGTAGGACTAAGCCAATGTATTATGAAACAAAGTTATGATGAAGTATGGGAGAAGGTGTTGGAAAATCAATGTAGTATCGTTGAACTAAATGAAATAGAAAGTATTGAAGCAAGTTTCATTAATGCTTTATCAAGTTATGGGTAGAAGGAAATTTATTTCTTCTAAATAAAACTTTGATGTTTTATTGTAGCAAAACTCTTACAAGAGTATTTTAATTTATTTTGAATTGAAACCCATGTCAGCAAAATGTAGTTAACTTGGTAAAATAATGTAGCAAGCTTAAAATGAGGAAAGAAGAAGGCACTAAGTTGATGATTTGCAAAGCATGAAGATTCCATGCACTTGTACAGACTCAATTCACTTAAACACCTTTGGAAGACATATAAGAAGCAATTAATTAGTTTGTTAGATTTAGAACCAATAATATATGCCTTGTGTTCGGACAGTGTGGTGCATTGGCCTTAGCACTTTATATTATAAAACCTAGTAGCCCATGGAGGTACATAGAGAAAACCATACTAATATCCAATTACATGACAATCAATGTAAACCTGAGCAAGCAAGCTAAACAAATCCTGGTAGTTACTCCTCTAAGTACAAGGATTGGATGCTAATTAGGATGATGAATAAACCAAAGGAATAACATGGATAAAGCTTTTGTAAATTAACATCTCAAACAAATATGATGTACATTGATATAGCAATAATTCAACATGAATAGAATATTGATTTTTGCTAATTTTACGTTAGTTTTATTAAAGCTACTCTTGCCCTTAGGTTAAGTAGACTAGAAAAGAATAATGATTTTACTTATACTTGTTTCTTACCTCGTAATTGTGCTACTTAGAAATTTTGGGCTTTTGAATTTTGTAGCTCAAAAAGCCTTTAATATTTTGAAAATAAACTATTTCATTTATAAAATGGCATAGATCTTTGGGAAGTGTGAATGATTGGTTCATGAATGTTAGGAAGACAATTGCACACCACCAAATTTTTACTAAGCAAAGGTAAATATGTGATATCTAAAAGATTAATGTTTTATGAGCTTTGAAAGTTGAAATACTTATTTTGTAAAATGAGTTAAAGTTAAAATAAGATTTTTTTAAAAAAAAAATTATTATCTATCCTATAAAGCCTTAAAAGATTCATCAAAGACTTAGTTGAACACCCCATTTTTCATATACTCTAAACCAATGAAGAAGTTTTAAGGATCTAACTTCTAAATCTTAATCCCAAATATTTGCATTTGTTCTTTGTTTCATAGTTATACACCTTAGCCCTTTGGCAATTCACTAGTTCATCTAAATAGGGCTTTGATTTTGAGTACCAAGATTAATGCTGGATATAACTCAAGGATTGAACTCCTATTGAGGGGCATTTGATATAGAAGACATCATTTGGAGAAATAGTTACTTAGGTTGAACTTCTTATAATGGTGATATTATTTTTTCATGAGTTGTTGTATTATCTCATAGTTAACACAATACATGAGATGTCTGTAGATATGAAGCATGGAGAGAGTCTCCAAATTTATATTAATATGACTTTTCCATCAATTCCTTGTGAGATTTTAAGCATGAACTAGACACTTATAAAAATATATGGAAGCTTCATATTCACAGTGACAATCATATCATTGGTCTAGAGTCTATGTCTCATCTTGTGGATCTTGCTAATAGTTAGCTGGCGTAGTTCTATCCAAAACCAAAAAACGTCCTTTCTCATGAAAGCTATGCTGGCCAGCGTGGTTTGACTAAAACAAGCATTGTTTACCATGAAATTTATTCTCCTGCTGAAACCCTTCCTCGTGCATCCCGTGCACTGCCGTTCCTTGCCCCTCTCACCGTCGACAAAACCTATCACGAGAAACCCTCTTGCCATTGCCCTACTTCCTTCCCATGCCGCCACTGTGTAGCCTACCGTCGGCAACAGCAAACTAGTTTGCCAAGGTATGGCCCTGCCCTGCAAATGAATGAATAAAAAGCAACCAAAACCTCGTGTGCGCTGCACAGCCACAACCCGCCATCAGCTACAGCCCCACCAGCACCGTCATGAAGGGCTAGGCTTACGGATAATGACCGCTGCCTGCTGGGTTTAAGCATGTTTTGAACTGGCACTAGTGCTTAAGCTTATTTTTGACCACATTTGTTTATCATACGTTATGTTCCATTTTCCAGAACTGTAAACTAAAAATCGTCCTTCCAACACTCGGTTTCGAGGAGCCTATTAAGGGAATAATAACCGTTATTTCTTTTAGGGACAGAATAATATTCAGTTTCCTTGGTACGATACATCCTGGAAAAGATGTGCAGAGCCAAGCGGTGTAGGGTGGGGCAAGGTTTCTTTGTTGTTATTTTTTTATCCAGGGTTCGTTCATGAGATGATGTTGTTCGAGTCTGGGTTGTCCACGATCAATACGTAATCACCGTCATCGATGATGGTAAAGCATCTCCTCCCTCACCATCCCGACGGCCTCTACACATGTAGCTTCAACGCCTCTCACCGTCCCAGCCCTTCACCTTGGCAAAAGTTACATCCTATGCGCCGGAGATTCGTGATTCCTGTTCGTGTTCCCAGCCCTTCACCTTGGCAAAAGTTACATACTATGGCCGGAGATTCGTGATTCCTGTTCGTGTTGGATTCGGGAAGTGTATTAAATTCCCAATGGGTGCATATTTCATAATTTTCAATGAAATTTTGTATGGATCTGTACATATACATAGAAATAGTCGCCTTGTCTTGCATTGCCTGGTATTCTTGCCTTGTTCTCAATGTCAGAATTGTGCATTAAAATCTTCCCTATCAATGTCAGAATATGCAGAAACTTCATTTCATTGTTAAGTGGGCAGCAGTAATCAACATTCTTGGCATCGGCATGACACAGATCACAGAAAACAAGAGGTTACGAATGAATAAACAAACACACGAATATCAATGTCAGAATATGCAGAAACTTCATTTCATTGTTAAGTGGGCAGCAGTAATCAAGATTCTTGGCATCGGCATGACACAGATCACAGAAAACAAGAGGTTACGAATGAATAAACAAACACACGAAAATCACGAAAGGGCCACTTTGGTAACCGAAGGCCGAAGTTTGGGTCATACGGATATCAAGTTTGGGACGGGGCGTGCAAGGAAAACATTGCATTTGCATGGATTGGCCTTTGGGAGCGTCAAAGGTTCCGCCATGACTTACACATTCACGCTTGTTTATTGGTCATTGCTGGTTTTTGCTCTTTTTCTCGTATCTCTGCTCTGCTGAGCAAAAGAAAAAGTAAAACGGGGTCATCGTCATGGGTTATGAGTCATGAACTTGATGACGGATGGATGCTTATTCAACTTTTTTTAAAATGTGTTTGCTTATGAGCCAACGAAGTGCACCAGCACATAGCCAATGGCCATATCCAACCTCATGGCACTCTGTTTTTACTTTCCCCTTCTTCATCATGACTAGTACTGATCTCCTGGTGTTTGAAAGGTTTTCGATCTTCGTAGGGGAGGTGAGTTACTGGAGTGTGCCTAATTGAGTTAAGATGTGTTTTCTTATAACGTGGTCATCTTCAACATGGCCCTACGACACTACTCATAGGTCATTGTTGAACAAAAGTATTAGCAAATGTGATTTGTTATAAATTTGGTTAAGGCTTGAGACTTAATTTTATTCTTGAAAAGATTGGATTGAGTAAAAAAAAGGTTTCATTTTATTGCTATCATTATGGTTGTTGCAAAAGTTATATGTCTGGCCAGATTATGGCTCTTGAGTAAGGAAATGATTTGATGTTCTCTATACCTTTTGATGAGACGTGATATCGCGTCGTCCCCTACGATATCGCGTACGCGATATCGCAGTCCGCCGCCAAATCTATAAATAAGAGGCGGCACTCCCCTCATCTCTCATCCTAGGCTAGAAGTAGCGAAGCTTTGGTAGTTTAATCACTACAGAGATAGAATATTTTCCATATGCCCGTAGTAGGAGTCCCCAAGTGAACGGAACTTTATTCGAGCAGCTTTGTACCTGAACGCAAGTTGTGTACGGCAATAAAGACGAGCTTTGTAAATAGACCTTGCAGTGCATGAAATAGGTTTATTATTTGTTATTTCCTACCTGTTATTTATTACATGCATTAGCGTGGCATGAGTACGACTTGGTTACAAGCATTGACGAATGTGTACGGCTAACCAAGGAATCGACTACTCATCGCTATTAGATTCTCTCACCCTTGTCTCCTAGAACACAGGATGAGTATGACTTGATTACGAGCATCTATGGATGTGTACGGCTAGTCA